>JAWPHD010006468.1:0-144544 GCA_037043455.1 Cyrtodaria siliqua
ACTAGTTCAATGCTAAACATACACTCTTGTACCCTAGATGTGCTAGCCCCCTATTTCAATGCTAAACACACACTCTTATACTCTAGATGCTAGCCCCCTATTTCACTGCTAAACATACACTCTTGTACCCTAGATGTACTAGCCCACTATTTCAATGCTAAACATACACTCTTGTACCCTAGATGTGCTAGCCCCCTATTTCAATGCTAAACACACACTCTTATACTCTAGATGTGCTAGCCCCTATTTCAATGCTAAACACACACTCTTATACTCTAGATGCTAGCCCCCTATTTCACTGCTAAACATACACTCTTGTACCCTAGATGTACTAGCCCCCTATTTCAATGCTAAACACTCACTCTTGTACCCTAGATGTTCTAGCCCACTATTTTAATGCTAAACACTCACTCTTGTACCTAGATGTACTAGCCCACTATTCAATGCTAAACATACACTCTTGTACCCTAGATGTACTAGCCCCCTATTTCAATGCTAAACACTCACTCTTGTACCCTAGATGTTCTAGCCCACTATTTTAATGCTAAACACTCACTCTTGTACCCTAGATGTTCTAGCCCACTATTTTAATGCTAAACATACACTCTTGTACCCTAGATGTACTAGCCCCCTATTTCAATGCTAAACACTCACTCTTGTACCCTAGATGTTCTAGCCCACTATTTTAATGCTAAACACACACTCTTGTACCCTAGATGTGCTAGCCCCCTATTTCAATGCTAAACACACACTCTTATACTCTAGATGCTAGCCCCCTATTTCACTGCTAAACATACACTCTTGTACCCTAGATGTACTAGCCCCCTATTTCAATGCTAAACACTCACTCTTGTACCCTAGATGTTCTAGCCCACTATTTTAATGCTAAAACACTCACTCTTGTACCCTAGATGTTCTAGCCCACTATTTTAATGCTAAACACTCACTCTTGTACCCTAGATGTACTAGCCCACTATTTCAATGCTAAACATACACTCTTGTACCCTAGATGTACTAGCCCCCTATTTCAATGCTAAACACTCACTCTTGTACCCTAGATGTTCTAGCCCACTATTTTAATGCTAAACACTCACTCTTGTACCCTAGATGTACTAGCCCCCTATTTCAATGCTAAACATTCACTCTTGTACCCTAGATGTACTAGCCCACTATTTCAATGCTAAACATACACTCTTGTACCCTAGATGTACTAGCCCCATATTTCAATGCTAAACACTCACTCTTGTACCCTAGATGTTCTAGCCCCCTATTTCACTGCTAAACATACACTCGTGTACCCTAGATGTGCTAGCCCCCTATTTCAATGCTAAACATACACTCTTATACTCTAGATGCTAGCCCCCTATTTCACTGCTGAACATACACTCTTGTACCCTAGATGTACTAGCCCACTATTTCAATGCTAAACATACACTCTTGTACCCTAGATGTACTAGCCCCCTGTTTCAATGCTAAACACTCACTCCTGTACCCTAGATGTACTAGCCCACTATTTCAATGCTAAACATACACTCTTGTACCCTAGATGTACTAGCCCCCTATTTCAATGCTAAACACTCACTCTTGTACCCTAGATGTACTAGCCCACTATTTCAATGCTAAACACTCACTCTTGTACCCTAGATGTACTAGCCCCCTGTTTCAATGCTAAACACTCACTCCTGTACCCTAGATGTACTAGCCCACTATTTCAATGCTAAACATACACCTTGTACCCTAGATGTACTAGCCCCTATTTCAATGCTAAACACTCACTCTTGTACCCTAGATGTACTAGCCCCCTATTTCAATGCTAAACACTCACTCTTGTACCCTGATGTACTAGCCCCCTGTTTCAATGCTAAACACTCACTCCTGTACCCTAGATGTACTAGCCCCCTATTTCAATGCTAAACATACACTCTTGTACCCTAGATGTACTAGCCACCTATTTCAATGCTAAACATTCACTCTTAGTACCCTAGATGTACTAGCCCCCAGTTTCAATGCTAAACATACACTCTTATACCGTAGATGTACTAGTCCCCTATTTCAATGCTAAACATACACTCTTATACCTAGATGTACTAGCCCCCAGTTTCAATGCTAAACATACACTCTTATACCGTAGATGTACTAGTCCCCTATTTCATTGCTAAACATACACTCTTATACTATAGATGCTAGCTCACTATTTCAATGCTAAACACTCACTCTTATAGCCTAGATGTTCTAGCCCCCTATTTCAATGCTAAACATACAGTCTTGTACCCTAGATGTGCTAGCCCCCTATTTCACTGCTTAACATACACTCTTGTACCCTAGATGTACTAGCCCCCTATTTCATTGCTAAACATACACTCTTGTACCCTAGATGTGATAGCCCACTATTTCAATGCTAAACATACACTCTTGTACCCTAGATGTACTAGCCCCCTATTTCAATGCTAAACATACACTCGTGTACCCTAGATGTACTAGCCCCCTATTTCAGTGCTAAACATACACTCTTGTACCCTAGATGTGATAGCCCACTATTTCATTGCTAAACATACACTCTTGTACCCTAGATGTACTAGCCCCCTATTTCAATGCTAAACACTCACTCTTGTACCCTAGATGTACTAGCCCACTATTTCAATGCTAAACATACACTCTTGTACCCTAGATGTACTAGCCCCCTATTTCAATGCTAAACACTCACTCTTGTACCCTAGATGTACTAGCCCACTATTTCAATGCTAAACATTCACTCTTGTACCCTAGATGTACTAGCCCCCTATTTCAATGCTAAACACTCACTCTTGTACCCTAGATGTGATAGCCCCCTATTTCACTGCTAAACATTCACTCTTGTACCCTAGATGTGCTAGCCCACTATTTCAATGCTAAACATACACTTACTAGCCCCCTATTTCAATGCTAAACACTCACTCTTGTACCCTAGATGTGATAGCCCCCTATTTCACTGCTAAACATTCACTCTTGTACCCTAGATGTGCTAGCCCACTATTTCAATGCTAAACATACACTCTTGTACCCTAGATGTTCTAGCCCCCTATTTCACTGCTAAACATACACTCTTGTACCCTAGATGTGCTAGCCCACTATTTCAATGCTAAACATACACTCTTGTACCCTAGATGTTCTAGCCCCCTATTTCACTGCTAAACATACACTCTTGTACCCTAGATGTGCTAGCCCCCTATTTCACTGCTGAACATACACTCTTGTACCCTAGATGTTCTAGCCCCCTATTTCACTGCTAAACATTCACTCTTGTACCCTAGATGTGCTAGCCCACTATTTCAATGCTAAACATACACTCTTGTACCCTAGATGTTCTAGCCCCCTATTTCACTGCTAAACATACACTCTTGTACCCTAGATGTGCTAGCCCACTATTTCAATGCTAAACATACACTCTTGTACCCTAGATGTTCTAGCCCCCTATTTCACTGCTAAACATACACTCTTGTACCCTAGATGTGCTAGCCCACTATTTCAATGCTGAACATACACTCTTGTACCCTAGATGTGCTAGCCCCCTATTTCACTGCTAAACATACACTCTTGTACCCTAGATGTGCTAGCCCACTATTTCAATGCTAAACATACACTCTTGTACCCTAGATGTACTAGCCCCCTATTTCAATGCTAAACACTCACTCTTGTACCCTAGATGTTCTAGCCCACTAGTTCAATGCTAAACATACACTCTTGTACCCTAGATGTGCTAGCCCCCTATTTCAATGCTAAACACACACTCTTATACTCTAGATGCTAGCCCCCTATTTCACTGCTAAACATACACTCTTGTACCCTAGATGTACTAGCCCACTATTTCAATGCTAAACATACACTCTTGTACCCTAGATGTGCTAGCCCCCTATTTCAATGCTAAACACACACTCTTATACTCTAGATGTGCTAGCCCCCTATTTCAATGCTAAACACACACTCTTATACTCTAGATGCTAGCCCCCTATTTCACTGCTAAACATACACTCTTGTACCCTAGATGTACTAGCCCCCTATTTCAATGCTAAACACTCACTCTTGTACCCTAGATGTTCTAGCCCACTATTTTAATGCTAAACACTCACTCTTGTACCCTAGATGTACTAGCCCACTATTTCAATGCTAAACATACACTCTTGTACCCTAGATGTACTAGCCCCCTATTTCAATGCTAAACACTCACTCTTGTACCCTAGATGTTCTAGCCCACTATTTTAATGCTAAACACTCACTCTTGTACCCTAGATGTTCTAGCCCACTATTTTAATGCTAAACATACACTCTTGTACCCTAGATGTACTAGCCCCCTATTTCAATGCTAAACACTCACTCTTGTACCCTAGATGTTCTAGCCCACTATTTTAATGCTAAACACACACTCTTGTACCCTAGATGTGCTAGCCCCCTATTTCAATGCTAAACACACACTCTTATACTCTAGATGCTAGCCCCCTATTTCACTGCTAAACATACACTCTTGTACCCTAGATGTACTAGCCCCCTATTTCAATGCTAAACACTCACTCTTGTACCCTAGATGTTCTAGCCCACTATTTTAATGCTAAACACTCACTCTTGTACCCTAGATGTTCTAGCCCACTATTTTAATGCTAAACACTCACTCTTGTACCCTAGATGTACTAGCCCACTATTTCAATGCTAAACATACACTCTTGTACCCTAGATGTACTAGCCCCCTATTTCAATGCTAAACACTCACTCTTGTACCCTAGATGTTCTAGCCCACTATTTTAATGCTAAACACTCACTCTTGTACCCTAGATGTACTAGCCCCCTATTTCAATGCTAAACATTCACTCTTGTACCCTAGATGTACTAGCCCACTATTTCAATGCTAAACATACACTCTTGTACCCTAGATGTACTAGCCCCATATTTCAATGCTAAACACTCACTCTTGTACCCTAGATGTTCTAGCCCCCTATTTCACTGCTAAACATACACTCGTGTACCCTAGATGTGCTAGCCCCCTATTTCAATGCTAAACATACACTCTTATACTCTAGATGCTAGCCCCCTATTTCACTGCTGAACATACACTCTTGTACCCTAGATGTACTAGCCCACTATTTCAATGCTAAACATACACTCTTGTACCCTAGATGTACTAGCCCCCTGTTTCAATGCTAAACACTCACTCCTGTACCCTAGATGTACTAGCCCACTATTTCAATGCTAAACATACACTCTTGTACCCTAGATGTACTAGCCCCCTATTTCAATGCTAAACACTCACTCTTGTACCCTAGATGTACTAGCCCACTATTTCAATGCTAAACACTCACTCTTGTACCCTAGATGTACTAGCCCCCTGTTTCAATGCTAAACACTCACTCCTGTACCCTAGATGTACTAGCCCACTATTTCAATGCTAAACATACACTCTTGTACCCTAGATGTACTAGCCCCCTATTTCAATGCTAAACACTCACTCTTGTACCCTAGATGTACTAGCCCCCTATTTCAATGCTAAACACTCACTCTTGTACCCTAGATGTACTAGCCCCCTGTTTCAATGCTAAACACTCACTCCTGTACCCTAGATGTACTAGCCCACTATTTCAATGCTAAACATACACTCTTGTACCCTAGATGTACTAGCCCCCTATTTCAATGCTAAACACTCACTCTTGTACCCTAGATGTACTAGCCCACTATTTCAATGCTAAACACTCATTCTTATACCCTAGATGTTCTAGCCCCCTATTTCAATGCTAAACATACACTCTTATACCCTAGATGTACTAGCCCCCTATTTCAATGCTAAACATACACTCTTGTACCCTAGATGTACTAGCCCAATATTTCAATGCTAAACATACACTCTTGTACCCTAGATGTACTAGCCCAATATTTCAATGCTAAACATACACTCTTGTACCCTAGATGTGATAGCCCACTATTTCAATGCTAAACATACACTCTTATACCCTAGATGTACTAGCCCCCTATTTCAATGCTAAACATACACTCTTGTACCCTAGATGTACTAGCCCCCTATTTCAGTGCTAAACATACACTCTTGTACCCTAGATGTGATAGCCCACTATTTCAATGCTAAACATACACTCTTGTACCCTAGATGTACTAGCCCCCTATTTCAGTGCTAAACATACACTCTTGTACCCTAGATGTGATAGCCCACTATTTCAATGCTAAACATACACTCTTGTACCCTAGATGTACTAGCCCACTATTTCAATGCTAAACATACACTCTTGTACCCTAGATGTACTAGCCCACTATTTTGATGCTATACATTCTTGTACCCTAGATGGTCTAGCCCCCTGTTCCAATACTAAACATACAGTCTTGTACCCTAGATGTACTAGCCCACTATTTCAATGCTAAACATTCACTCTTGTACCCTAGATGTACTAGCCCACTATTTCATTGCTAAACATACAGTCTTGTACCCTAGATGTACTAGCCCACTATTTCACTGCTAAACATTCACTCTTGTACCCTAGATGTACTAGCCCACTATTTCAATGCTAAACACTCACTCTTGTACCCTATAGATGTGCTAGCTCCCTATTTCAATGCTAAACATTCACTCTTGTACCCCAGATGTGCTAGCCCACTATTTCAATGCTAAACACTCACTCTTGTACCCTATAGATGTGCTAGCTCCCTATTTCAATGCTAAACATTCACTCTTGTACCCCAGATGTACTAGCCCACTATTTCAATGCTAAACACTCACTCTTGTACCCTATAGATGTGCTAGCTCCCTATTTCAATGCTAAACATTCACTCTTGTACCCTAGATGTACTAGCCCACTATTTCACTGCTAAACATACACTCTTGTACCCTAGATGTACTAGCCCCCTATTTCACTGCTAAACATACAGTATTGTACCCTAGATGTGCTAGCCCCCAATTTCAATGCTAAACATACAGTCTTGTACCCTAGATGTACTAGCCCACTTTTTCAATGCTAAACATTCACACTTGTACCCTAGATGTGCTAGCCCCCTATTTCAATGCTAAACATACAGTCTTGTACCCTAGATGTACTAGCCCCCTATTTCAATGCTAAACACTCACTCTTGTACCCTAGATGTACTAGCCACCTATTTCAATGCTAAACACTCACTCTTGTACCCTAGATGTACTAGCCCCCTAGTTCAATGCTAAACATACACTCTTGTACCCTAGACGAGCTAGCCCCCTATTTCAATGCTAAACATACAGTATTGTACCCTAGATGTACTAGCCCTCTATTTCAATGCTAAACACTCACTCTTGTACCCTAGATGTACTAGCCCCCTATTTCAATGCTAAACACTCACTCTTGTACCCTATATGTACTAGCCCCCTATTTCAATGATTAACACTCACTCTTGTACCGAAGATGTTCTAGCCTCCTATTTCAATGCTAAACATACACTCTTGTACCCTAGATGTGCTAGCCCCCTGTTTCAATGCTAAACATACAGTCTTGTACCCTAGATTTACCAGCCCCCTATTTCAATGCTAAATATACAGTCTTGTACCCTAGATGTACTAGCCCCCTATTTCAATGCTAAACACTCACTCTTGTACCCTAGATGTACTAGTCCACTATGTTGATGCTATACATTCTTGTACCCTAGATGTTCTAGCCCCCTGTTTCAATGCAAAACATACACTCTTGTACCCTAGATTTACCAGCCCACTATTTCAATGCTAATCATCCACCCTTGTACCCTAGATGTGCTAGCCCCTATTTCAATGCTAAACATACACTTTTTTACCCAGATGTACTAGCCCCCTATTTCAGTAAGTGAGAAAGTGTCGATTCTTACAAGTGGTGGGTGGTGTACAGTGCTGGTTCTACCCAGGAAAAATTGGTGGTCTGCCTCCACCACAAAAATCGACCGTCATATATAACCTTACATGTGTTGAAAATGACGTAAACCACCATACAAGCAAACAAACAAACAGTGCTAAACATACACTCTTGTGCCCTAGATGTGCTAGCCCCCTATTTCAATGCTAAACTTGCAGTCTTGTACCCTGGATGTACTAGCCCTTATTTCAATGCTAATCATACGTTATTGTACCTTGTATGTACTAGCCCCCTATTTCAATGCTAAACGTACACTCTTGTACCCTAGATGAGCTGGCCCCCTATTTCAATGCTAAACATAAACTCTTCTACCCTAGATGTGCTAGCCCCCTATTTCAATGCTAAACACTCACTCTTGTACCCTAGATGTACTAGCCCCATATTTCAATGCTAAACATTCACTCTTGTACCCTAGATGAGCTGGCCCCCTATTTCAATGCTAAACACTCACTCTTGTACCCTAGATGTGCTAGCCCCCTATTTCAATGCTAAACATACATTCTTGTACCCTAGATGTACTAGCCCCCTATTTCAATGCTTAACATAACACTCTTGTACCCTAGATGTTCTAGCCCCCTATTTCAATGCTAAACACACACTCTTATACCCTAGATGTTCTAGCCCCCTATTTCAATGCTAAACATACACTCTTATACCCTAGATGTTCTAGCCCCCTATTTCAATGCTAAACATACACTCTTATACCCTAGATGTTCTAGCCCCCTATTTCAATGCTTAACATACACACTTATACCCTAGATGTTCTAGCCCCCTATTTCAATGCTAAACATACACTCTTATACCCTAGATGTTCTAGCCCCCTATTTCAATGCTAAACATACACTCTTATACCCTAGATGCACTAGCCCCCAGTTTCAATGCTAAACATACACTCTTATACCCTAGATGTACTAGCCCCCTATTTCATTGCTAAACATACACTCTTATACCCTAGATGTACTAGCCCCCTATTTCATTGCTAAACATACACTCTTATAATCTAGATGCTAGCCCACTATTTCAATGCTCAACATACACTCTTATACCCTAGATGTACTAGCCCCCTATTTCAATGCTAAACATACACTCTTGTACCCTAGATGTACTAGCCCCCAGTTTCACTGCTAAACATACACTCTTGTACCCTAGATGTACTAGCCCCCTATTTCAATGCTAAACATACACTCTTATACCCTAGATGTACTAGCCCCCAGTTTCACTGCTAAACATACACTCTTGTACCCTAGATGTACTAGCCCCCTATTTCAATGCTAAACATACACTCTTGTACCCTAGATATTCTAGCCCCCTATTTCACTGCTAAACATACACTCTTATACCCTAGATGTACTAGCCACCTATTTCAATGCTAAACATTCACTCCTGTACCCTAGATGTGCTAGCCCACTATTTCAATGCTAAACATACACTCTTATACCCTAGATGTACTAGCCCCCAGTTTCAATGCTAAACATACACTCTTATACCGTAGATGTACTAGTCCCCTATTTCATTGCTAAACATACACTCTTATACTATAGATGCTAGCTCACTATTTCAATGCTAAACACTCACTCTTATAGCCTAGATGTTCTAGCCCCCTATTTCAATGCTAAACATACAGTCTTGTACCCTAGATGTGCTAGCCCCCTATTTCACTGCTTAACATACACTCTTGTACCCTAGATGTACTAGCCCACTATTTCAATGCTAAACATACACTCTTGTACCCTAGATGTGATAGCCCACTATTTCAATGCTAAACATACACTCTTGTACCCTAGATGTACTAGCCCCCTATTTCAATGCTAAACATACACTCGTGTACCCTAGATGTACTATCCCCCTATTTCAGTGCTAAACATACACTCTTGTACCCTAGATGTGATAGCCCACTATTTCATTGCTAAACATACACTCTTGTACCCTAGATGTACTAGCCCCCTATTTCAATGCTAAACACTCACTCTTGTACCCTAGATGTACTAGCCCACTATTTCAATGCTAAACATACACTCTTGTACCCTAGATGTGATAGCCCCCTATTTCACTGCTAAACATTCACTCTTGTACCCTAGATGTACTAGCCCACTATTTCAATGCTAAACACTCACTCTTGTACCCTAGATGTGCTAGCTCCCTATTTCAATGCTAAACATTCACTCTTGTACCCTAGATGTACTAGCCCCCTATTTCAATGCTAAACATACACTCTTGTACCCTAGATGTGCTAGCCCACTATTTCAATGCTAAACATACACTCTTGTACCCTAGATGTGCTAGCCCCCTATTTCAATGCTAAACATACACTATTGTACCCTAGATGTACTAGCCCACTATTTCAATGCTAAACATACACTCTTGTACCCTAGATGTGATAGCCCCCTATTTCAATGCTAAACATACAGTATTGTACCCTAGATGTACTAGCCCCCTATTTCAATGCTAAACATACAGTATTGTACCCTAGATGTACTAGCCCACTATTTCAATGCTAAACATACACTCTTGTACCCTAGATGTACTAGCCCCCTATTTCACTGCTAAACATACAGTCTTGTACCCTAGATGTGCTAGCCCCCAATTTTAATGCTAAACATACAGTCTTGTACCCTAGATGTACTAGCCCACTTTTTCAATGCTAAACATTCACACTTGTACCCTAGATGTGCTAGCCCCCTATTTCAATGCTAAACATACAGTCTTGTACCCTAGATGTACTAGCCACCTATTTCAATGCTAAACACTCACTCTTGTACCCTAGATGTACTAGCCCCCTAGTTCAATGCTAAACATACACTCTTGTACCCTAGATGAGCTAACCCCCTATTTCAATGCTAAACATACACTCTTATACCCTAGATGTACTAGCCCCCTATTTCACTGCTAAACATACAGTCTTGTACCCTAGATGTGCTAGCCCCCAATTTTAATGCTAAACATACAGTCTTGTACCCTAGATGTACTAGCCCACTTTTTCAATGCTAAACATTCACACTTGTACCCTAGATGTGCTAGCCCCCTATTTCAATGCTAAACATACAGTCTTGTACCCTAGATGTACTAGCCACCTATTTCAATGCTAAACACTCACTCTTGTACCCTAGATGTACTAGCCCCCTAGTTCAATGCTAAACATACACTCTTGTACCCTAGATGAGCTAACCCCCTATTTCAATGCTAAACATACACTCTTATACCCTAGATGTACTAGCCCACTATTTCAATGCTAAACATACACTCTTATACCCTAGATGTACTAGCCCCCAGTTTCAATGCTAAACATACACTCTTATACCCTAGATGTACTAGCCCCCAGTTTCAATGCTAAACATACACTCTTATACCCTAGATGTACTAGCCCCCTATTTCAATGCTAAACATACACTCTTATACCGTAGATGTACTAGCCCCCTATTTCATTGCTAAACATACACTCTTATACCGTAGATGTACTAGCCCCCTATTTCATTGCTAAACATACACTCTTATACCGTAGATGTACTAGCCCCCTATTTCATTGCTAAACATACACTCTTATACCGTAGATGTACTAGCCCCCTATTTCATTGCTAAACATACACTCTTATACCGTAGATGTACTAGCCCCCTATTTCATTGCTAAACATACACTCTTATACCGTAGATGTACTAGCCCCCTATTTCATTGCTAAACATACACTCTTATACCGTAGATGTACTAACCCCTATTTCATTGCTAAACATACACTCTTATACCGTAGATGTACTAGCCCCCTATTTCATTGCTAAACATACACTCTTATACCGTAGATGTACTAGCCCCCTATTTCATTGCTAAACATACACTCTTATACCGTAGATGTACTAGCCCCCTATTTCATTGCTAAACATACACTCTTATACCGTAGATGTACTAGCCCCCTATTTCATTGCTAAACATACACTCTTATACCGTAGATGTACTAGCCCCCTATTTCATTGCTAAACATACACTCTTATACCATAGATGTACTAGCCCCCTATTTCATTGCTAAACATACACTCTTATACCGTAGATGTACTAGCCCCCTATTTCATTGCTAAACATACACTCTTATACCGTAGATGTACTAGCCCCCTATTTCATTGCTAAACATACACTCTTATACCATAGATGTACTAGCCCCCTATTTCATTGCTAAACATACACTCTTATACCTTAGATGTACTAGCCCCCTATTTCATTGCTAAACATACACTCTTATACCGTAGATGTGCTAGCCCCCTATTTCATTGCTAAACATACACTCTTATACCGTAGATGTACTAGCCCCCTATTTCATTGCTAAACATACACTCTTATACCGTAGATGTACTAGCCCCCTATTTCATTGCTAAACATACACTCTTATACCATAGATGTACTAGCCCCCTATTTCATTGCTAAACATACACTCTTATACCATAGATGTACTAGCCCCCTATTTCATTGCTAAACATACACTCTTATACCGTAGATGTACTAGCCCCCTATTTCATTGCTAAACATACACTCTTATACCGTAGATGTACTAGCCCCCTATTTCATTGCTAAACATACACTCTTATACCATAGATGTACTAGCCCCCTATTTCATTGCTAAACATACACTCTTATACCGTAGATGTACTAGCCCCCTATTTCATTGCTAAACATACACTCTTATACCGTAGATGTACTAGCCCCCTATTTCATTGCTAAACATACACTCTTATACCGTAGATGTACTAGCCCCCTATTTCATTGCTAAACATACACTCTTATACCGTAGATGTACTAGCCCCCTATTTCATTGCTAAACATACACTCTTATACCATAGATGTACTAGCCCCCTATTTCATTGCTAAACATACACTCTTATACCGTAGATGTACTAGCCCCCTATTTCATTGCTAAACATACACTCTTATACCGTAGATGTACTAGCCCCCTATTTCATTGCTAAACATACACTCTTATACCATAGATGTACTAGCCCCCTATTTCATTGCTAAACATACACTCTTATACCGTAGATGTACTAGCCCCCTATTTCATTGCTAAACATACACTCTTATACCGTAGATGTACTAGCCCCCTATTTCATTGCTAAACATACACTCTTATACCGTAGATGTACTAGCCCCCTATTTCATTGCTAAACATACACTCTTATACCGTAGATGTACTAGCCCCCTATTTCATTGCTAAACATACACTCTTATACCATAGATGTACTAGCCCCCTATTTCATTGCTAAACATACACTCTTATACCGTAGATGTACTAGCCCCCTATTTCATTGCTAAACATACACTCTTATACCGTAGATGTACTAGCCCCCTATTTCATTGCTAAACATACACTCTTATACCATAGATGTACTAGCCCCCTATTTCATTGCTAAACATACACTCTTATACCGTAGATGTACTAGCCCCCTAAGATGTACTAGCCCCCCTATTTCATTGCTAAACATACACTCTTATACAGTAGATGTACTAGCCCCTAGTTCATTGCTAAACATACACTCTTATACCGTAGATGTACTAGCCCCTAGTTCATTGCTAAACATACACTCTTATACGTAGATGTACTAGCCCCCTAATTTCATTGCTAAACATACACTCTTATACCGTAGATGTACTAGCCCCCTATTCATTGCTAAACATACACTCTTATACCGTAGATGTACTAGCCCCTATTTCATTGCTAAACATACACTCTTATACCGTAGATGTACTAGCCCCTATTTTCATTCGCTAAACATACACTCTTATACCGTAGATGTACTAGCCCCCTATTTCATTGCTAAACATACACTCTTATACCGTAGATGTACTAGCCCCCTATTTCATTGCTAAACATACACTCTTATACCGTAGATGTACTAGCCCCCTATTTCATTGCTAAACATACACTCTTATACCGTAGATGTACTAGCCCCTATTTCATTGCTAAACATACACTCTATACCGTAGATGTACTAGCCCCCTATTTCATTGCTAAACATACACTCTTATACCGTAGATGTACTAGCCCCCTATTTCATTGCTAAACATACACTCTTATACCATAGATGTACTAGCCCCTATTTCATTGCTAAACATACACTCTTATACCGTAGATGTACTAGCCCCCTATTTCATTGCTAAACATACACTCTTATACCGTAGATGTACTAGCCCCCTATTTCATTGCTAAACATACACTCTTATACCGTAGATGTACTAGCCCCCTATTTCATTGCTAAACATACACTCTTATACCGTAGATGTACTAGCCCCCTATTTCATTGCTAAACATACACTCTTTATACCGTAGATGTACTAGCCCCCTATTTCATTGCTAAACATACACTCTTATACCGTAGATGTACTAGCCCCCTATTTCATTGCTAAACATACACTCTGTATACCAGTAGATGTACTAGCCCCCAGTTTCATTGCTAAACATACACTCTTATACCGTAGATGTACTAGCCCCCTATTTCATTGCTAAAACATACACTCTTATACCGTAGATGTACTAGCCCCCTATTTCATGCTAAACATACACTCTATACGTAGATGTACTAGCCCCAGTTTCATTGCTAACATACACTCTTATACCGTAGATGTACTAGCCCCTATTTCATTGCTAAACATACACTCTTATACCGTAGATGTACTAGCCCCTATTTCATTGCTAAACATACACTCTTATACCGTAGATGTACTAGCCCCCTATTTCATTGCTAAACATACACTCTTATACCGTAGATGTACTAGCCCCCTATTTCATTGCTAACATACACTCTTATACCGTAGATGTACTAGCCCCTATTTCATTGCTAAACATACACTCTTATACCGTAGATGTACTAGCCCCTATTTCATTGCTAAACATACACTCTTATACCGTAGATGTACTAGCCCCAGTTTCATTGCTAAACATACACTCTTATACCGTAGATGTACTAGCCCACTATTTCATTGCTAAACATACACTCTTATACCGTAGATGTACTAGCCCCCTATTTCATTGCTAAACATACACTCTTATACCTAGATGTACTAGCCCCCTAGTTTCATTGCTAACATACACTCTTATAGACCGTAGATGTACTAGCCCCCTATTTCATTGCTAAACATACACTCTTATACCGTAGATGTACTAGCCCCTATTTCATTGCTAAACATACACTCTTATACCGTAGATGTACTAGCCCCCTAGTTCAATGCTAAACATACACTCTTATACCGCTAGATGTACTAGCCCCTATTTCATTGCTAAACATACACTCTTATACCGTAGATGTACTAGCCCCCTATTTCATGCTAAACATACACTCTTATACCCTAGATCGACTAGCCCCGTACTAGCTTCATTGCTAAACATACACTCTTATACCGTAGATGTACTAGCCCCTATTTCATTGCTAACATACACTCTTATACCGTAGATGTACTAGCCCCCCTATTTCATTGCTCTAACATACACTCTTATACCTAGATGTACTAGCCCCTATTTTCATTGCTAACATACACTCTTATACCCTAGATGTACTAGCCCCCTATTTCATTGCTAAACATACACTCTTATATACCGTAGATGTACTAGCCCACTATTCATTGCTAACATACACTCATTATACCGTAGATGTACTAGCCCTCATCTATATTTCATCTGCTAAACATACACTCTTGTACCCTAGATGTACTAGCCCCCTATTTCACTGCTAAACATACACTCTTATACCCTAGATGTACTAGCCCCTATTTCACTGCTAAACATACACTCTTGTACCTAGATGTACTAGCCCCCTATTTCACTGCTAACATACACTCTTGTACCCTAGATGTACTAGCCCCTATTTCACTGCTAAACATACACTCTTGTACCCTAGATGTACTAGCCCCCTATTTCATTGCTAAACATACACTCTTATACCGTAGATGTACTAGCCCCAGTTTCATTGCTAACATACATCTCTTATACCGTAGATAGTACTAGCCCCCATTTCATGCTAAACATACACTCTTATTACCGTAGATGTACTAGCCCCTATTTCATTGCTAAACATACACTCTTATACCGTAGATGTACTAGCCCCTATTCATTGCTAACATACACTCTTATACCTAGATGTACTAGCCCCTATTTCATTGCTAAACATACACTCTTATACCGTAGATGTACTAGCCCCTCTATTCAATGCTAACATACACTCTTATACCCTAGATGTACTAGCCCCTATTTTCATTGCTAAACATACACTCTTATACCGTAGATGTACTAGCCCCAGTTTCATTGCTAAACATACACTCTTATACCGTAGATGTACTAGCCCCCTATTTCATTGGCTAAACATACACTCTTATACGTAGATGTACTAGCCCCCTATTTCATTGCTAAACATACACTCTTATACCGTAGATGTACTAGCCCCAGTATTCATTGCTAAACATACACTCTATACCGTAGATGTACTAGCCCCAGTTTCATTGCTAAACATACACTCTTATACCGTAGATGTACTAGCCCCCTATTTCATTGCTAAACATACACTCTTATACCGTAGATGTACTAGCCCCCTATTTCATTGCTAAACATACACTCTTATACCCTAGATGTACTAGCCCCCTATTTCATTGCTAAACATACACTCTTATACCCTAGATGTACTAGCCCCCTATTTCATTGCTAAACATACACTCTTATACCGTAGATGTACTAGCCCACTATTTCATTGCTAAACATACACTCTTATACCCTAGATGTACTAGCCCACTATTTCATTGCTAAACATACACTCTTATACCGTAGATGTACTAGCCCCCAGTTTCATTGCTAAACATACACTCTTATACCGTAGATGTACTAGCCCCCAGTTTCATTGCTAAACATACACTCTTATACCGTAGATGTACTAGCCCCCTATTTCATTGCTAAACATACACTCTTATACCATAGATGTACTAGCCCCCTATTTCATTGCTAAACATACACTCTTATACCGTAGATGTACTAGCCCCCTATTTCATTGCTAAACATACACTCTTATACCGTAGATGTGCTAGCCCCCTATTTCATTGCTAAACATACACTCTTATACCGTAGATGTACTAGCCCCCTATTTCATTGCTAAACATATACTCTTATACCGTAGATGTACTAGCCCCCTATTTCATTGCTAAACATACACTCTTATACCATAGATGTACTAGCCCCCTATTTCATTGCTAAACATACACTCTTATACCGTAGATGTACTAGCCCCCTATTTCATTGCTAAACATACACTCTTATACCGTAGATGTACTAGCCCCCTATTTCATTGCTAAACATACACTCTTATACCATAGATGTACTAGCCCCCTATTTCATTGCTAAACATACACTCTTATACCGTAGATGTACTAGCCCCCTATTTCATTGCTAAACATACACTCTTATACCGTAGATGTACTAGCCCCCTATTTCATTGCTAAACATACACTCTTATACCGTAGATGTACTAGCCCCCTATTTCATTGCTAAACATACACTCTTATACCGTAGATGTACTAGCCCCCTATTTCATTGCTAAACATACACTCTTATACCGTAGATGTACTAGCCCCCTATTTCATTGCTAAACATACACTCTTATACCGTAGATGTACTAGCCCCCTATTTCATTGCTAAACATACACTCTTATACCGTAGATGTACTAGCCCCCTATTTCATTGCTAAACATACACTCTTATACCGTAGATGTACTAGCCCCCTATTTCATTGCTAAACATACACTCTTATACCGTAGATGTACTAGCCCCCAGTTTCATTGCTAAACATACACTCTTATACCGTAGATGTACTAGCCCCCAGTTTCATTGCTAAACATACACTCTTATACCGTAGATGTACTAGCCCCCTATTTCATTGCTAAACATACACTCTTATACCGTAGATGTACTAGCCCCCTATTTCATTGCTAAACATACACTCTTATACCCTAGATGTACTAGCCCCCTATTTCATTGCTAAACATACACTCTTATACCGTAGATGTACTAGCCCACTATTTCAATGCTAAACATACACTCTTATACCCTAGATGTACTAGCCCCCTATTTCATTGCTAAACATACACTCTTATACCGTAGATGTACTAGCCCCCAGTTTCATTGCTAAACATACACTCTTATACCGTAGATGTACTAGCCCCCTATTTCATTGCTAAACATACACTCTTATACCGTAGATGTACTAGCCCCCTATTTCATTGCTAAACATACACTCTTATACCGTAGATGTACTAGCCCCCAGTTTCATTGCTAAACATACACTCTTATACCGTAGATGTACTAGCCCCCAGTTTCATTGCTAAACATACACTCTTATACCGTAGATGTACTAGCCCCCTATTTCATTGCTAAACATACACTCTTATACCGTAGATGTACTAGCCCCCTATTTCATTGCTAAACATACACTCTTATACCCTAGATGTACTAGCCCCCTATTTCATTGCTAAACATACACTCTTATACCCTAGATGTACTAGCCCCCTATTTCATTGCTAAACATACACTCTTATACCGTAGATGTACTAGCCCACTATTTCATTGCTAAACATACACTCTTATACCATAGATGTACTAGCCCCCTATTTCACTGCTAAACATACACTCTTGTACCCTAGATGTACTAGCCCCCTATTTCAATGCTAAACACACACTCTTATACCGTAGATGTACTAGCCCCCTATTTCATTGCTAAACATACACTCTTATACCCTAGATGTACTAGCCCCCTATTTCATTGCTAAACATACACTCTTATACCCTAGATGTACTAGCCCCCTATTTCATTGCTAAACATACACTCTTATACCGTAGATGTACTAGCCCACTATTTCATTGCTAAACATACACTCTTATACCCTAGATGTACTAGCCCCCTATTTCATTGCTAAACATACACTCTTATACCCTAGATGTACTAGCCCCCTATTTCATTGCTAAACATACACTCTTATACCCTAGATGTACTAGCCCACTATTTCATTGCTAAACACTCACTCTTATACCGTAGATGTGATAGCCCCCTATTTCACTGCTAAACATACACTCTTGTACCCTAGATGTACTAGCCCCCTATTTCACTGCTAAACATACACTCTTATACCCTAGATGTACTAGCCCCCTATTTCACTGCTAAACATACACTCTTGTACCCTAGATGTACTAGCCCCCTATTTCACTGCTAAACATACACTCTTGTACCCTAGATGTACTAGCCCCCTATTTCACTGCTAAACATACACTCTTGTACCCTAGATGTACTAGCCCCCTATTTCACTGCTAAACATACACTCTTGTACCCTAGATGTACTAGCCCCCTATTTCACTGCTAAACACTCACTCTTGTACCCTAGATGTACTAGCCCCCTATTTCACTGCTAAACATACACTCGTGTACCCTAGATGTACTAGCCCCCTATTTCACTGCTAAACACTCACTCTTGTACCCTAGATGTACTAGCCCCCTATTTCACTGCTAAACATACACTCTTATACTCTAGATGCTAGCCCACTATTTCAATGCTAAACATTCACTCTTGTTCCCTCGATGTACTAGCCACCTATTTCAGTGCTAAACAGTACCTCTTGTACCCTAGATGAGCTAGCCCCCTATTTCTGTCCATGTTTAGCATACCTTTCCAATTTGCTAAGACCTTATGTCCAGTCACTTTATATTAAAGAAGCATACTTTTGTTAATGCTGACCTTTGATTAATTTGCAACACACCAAATGTTCTCAGATTTTTTAGTCACCTTTTTTTAATGTTAAATGATTAAAGGGGCAAGCTTATAAAACACACAATAATTACATTGATAAACATTCCACAACTACCATTATTTAATGTTTACTAAATAAAATCAAGATGAATTGAATAGCGGTACAAAAAAAAAAGTACCGCTTTGTGGGTTTGAACTCCAAACCGACACTAAAATTATGCTCGCGGGAAATAATAGACGAGCGCTTAACCAATTGAGCTAGATGAGTAAGTGATGTAACGCAAAACCTGAATTGATCAAAACCTAATGCGGTTGTATTATTATTTGAGTCTATGCTCATGTTTTCGTGTTCACTGAATGAAAATCGAGACAGTTATTTGCTTATGCTCAATATATGCTTCACTTACTGACGGCTTAACTTTCTATAATTTGCAACATATCCACTTTTCTCAGAATTGTTAGTCCCATTTTTTAAAGTTAAACAAAATAAGTCATTTTGATTGCCTAACTTCATATAATTTGCAGCACATCCTATTTTCTCATACCTTTGAGGCACATTTCTTTATAATAAAAAAATGTGTTAATTTCTTAACTTTGTATAATTGTGTTTTTCGTTGCCTCCCAGTTATCCATGATGGTCGCCATTACTTAAAATAGACTTTGTATAATTTGCAGCACGCCCCAGTTTCTTAGATCTTCGAGTCCCTTCTCTCAATGGTAAACATGTGTTTTGTCCTAACACGTTAGCTCAACCTTGCTTACAGTACTGTATTGCAGAATTGTGCATCACCCATTGTTGAACTTGAATTCCATGTATGCATACTGTGTCATGCATTGGATAAGCTTGAATTCCATATAAGTATACTTTGTCATGTGTAGAGTGTGGCTATTGTTTAAAAATGCAAAAGAGCTATAGAAAATAAACCAATTCAAATGAAGAGACATGATAGGCAATGCTGCTGTCATAATGACTGATGTATGAATTTTTTGTTGCCTGTAATTTTAAAATTCAATACTATTATCATTTCAGTAATATTATAGTCAATTCAATAATGCTATAGCCAAATCACTAATGCTGTTGTGAATTCAGTTATGCTGTTGTCAGTTCAATAATGCTATAGCCATTTCATTTTAACCATAGAAAACTACTGCACTTGTAGTACTGGAAAAATATGTCTCATGTATTGAGTAACTAGCACCTAAGACAGTACTGAAGGAATGCTACATCATGTACATGGAGTTCAAGATTACTACATCATGTACATGGAGTTCAAGTTTACCATATATTTACTTTTCTTAGCAATTGCTGTTGAATGAACTGTTATGACCTTTGACCTAGATATGTGTGTAGCTTACTTTATGTTTTTATCATTTCTGTTTATTCACACCTCAGAATAATTGCTAACATTGTCAAAAGAGTACATGCTTAAGTGAATATCATTTAATATGAATAGACTATAGGACTTTTTGGGGGTTTTCCGTGCTCATGATGCAGGTTTTAACAACGTTTGACACGGGCAAGTGGGGACAGTGAAAATCGTTGTTCTGCAAAATTTCACTTTCTTTGTAAGTTCCTGCATTGAAAACCCAGTCAGACCGATTCCTGATATGATCGGTTCTGAAAGCAATGCATAGTTCCGAGCCGTCAAACAAGCTTATATACGCTGCAGATTTTACCCTATCAGAAGTGTATTAGATATTTACACCTGTAAGAAAAGCAAATGGTGTCTCACAAATAATGTAAAATACATGGGAGCAAATTGTAATTAAGCAATTGACCAAATAACACTAAAGGATGGTCACTGTTTGTGAGCACTTGGCCCATGAACAACAGAGGTTGAAGCTTTAAACTGAACGTCGGGATGGTCACTGTGAGCACTTGGCCCATGAAAATAGGGGTTGAAGCTTTAAACTGAACGTTGGCATGGTTATTGTGAGCACTGGACCATGAACAATAGAGGTTGAAGCTTTAAACTGAACGTTGGGATGGTCACCGTGAGCACTTGGCCCATGAACAATAGAGGTTGAAGCTTTAAACTGAACGTTGGGATGGTCACCGTGAGCACTTGGCCCATGAACAATAGAGGTTGAAGCTTTAAACTGAATGTCGGTATGGTCACCATGAACAATAAAGGGCAGAGCTTTAAACTGAAAGTCGGAACTACGCATTTTATCACATCAAGACAAAATTTTGAACATTAATACTGGCTTGTATCATCCAGACAGTATTGGCAGTACTGAGCGTGCATTTGCTACTTGGTTTATATTAATTCACTTCAAGATTTGTGTTTTGTTTTTGCTGATGTATTGATGTTATATTTGATTTCTTACACAGCCTTTCATAATTGTAGAAGGGAAACACAAACATTTATGTTCAGTTTATTGTTCATCCTGTTGATGTCGGTAGATAGAACTTAGAAAATATTTTAAAAATTGTCATATTTGTAAAGTAGAAAACTGTCAGTAACCTGATTTATTTAAAGATTTTGCATCTCTTGTGTCACAGTGCCTAGCATGAGTGATGCCCGTGGATCACTTTGTCATGGGGGAGGGTGGTGGGGGGGTCACAGTGCCCAGCATGAGTGATGCCCGTGGATGACTTTGTCATGGGGGAGGGTGGTGGGGGGGTCACAGTGCCCAGCATGAGTGATGCCCGTGGATCAATAGCCAGCATGCGTTCTACTATATGTAACTCTCTAGTCATTCATCATGTGTACATGGAATGATTGCAGCCATTGTTTTTAAGTTATTTGATTCATTTAAAGTAAAGTTCAAGATTCCTTAAAAAATACCAAATCTTGTGTGGTTTCACAGCTTCCCATTGCTAATGGCATGTTTAGGAATGGTGTTTAATCGTTTATTCACAAAATATGTTTTGCTCGTGCTTGATTCCATTTATTGTCTGTATTGGAAATTATTAAATTAATAGACTGGTGTAGCATTGGAAATTGACACCAGAGAACACACATGAGTACCAGTCAACAGTCTGCTGGGACACGCGTTTCTAGTCTTTTTAGTGCTTTGTGTATTAGCTAGCTCTCTTCTTTTTTTTTGCTGACAATGTGCAGTATTTTATCTTTAAATTAATAATTAACAAAAAATAAATTTTATAAATTAAATGGAAATAAAACTTTAAAAGAAAAGAATATAATAATATAAATACTCACAAAGAACCATAGAAACACCAACTGTAACAAGTAATGTGTATACTTTGTCTTCACTGTTGAACTAAATGACAGTGGACTTTGATACAGATCAGTTTGTATTTTGTATGTGTGTTGTTACAGCTCTCGGTTTCAAATAATTGTCTATCAAGGATGATAATTCTTATAATCAAGGATGATAACTCTCTGATAATCAAGGCTGATACCTCTCTGATAATCAAGGCTAATAACTCTGATAATCAGGACTGATATCTCTCTGATAATCAAGGCTGATAACTCTCGGAAAATCAAGGATGATAATCAAGGCTGATAACTCCCATAATCAAGGATGATAACTCCCATAATCAAGGCTGATAACTCTCATAATCAAGGCTGATAACTCTCATAATCAAAGCAGATAACTCTCAGATAATCAAGGCAGATAACTCTCTGAGAATCAAGGCTGATAACTCTCTGATAATCAAGGCTGATAACTCTGATAATGTTACTGGTTTACAAACTCTATATAATTATAATGGTCCATCCCTTTTCCTGCAGTGACCCCAAAGTCAGCACTGAGCCCCATGGACAGAAAATCGATCATGAAGCCTCTCCAGACATTGCAGGAAGAGCAGCATCACCGGGAACACAAGCCTCTGTTAGATTCAGATGAGGTAATGTGTCTGTGTCATACTTTATTGTGTAGATAAGCATAGACACAAGTGTGTGTTAGATTCAGATGAGGTAATGTGTCCGTGTCATACTTTATCGTGTAGATAAGCATAGACACAAGTGTGTGTTAGATTCAGATGAGGTTATGTGTCTGTGTCATACTTTATCGTGTAGATAAGCATAGACACAAGCGTCTGTTAGATTCAGATGTTGTAATGTGTCTGTGTCATACTTAATCATGTAGATAAGCATAGACACAAGCGTCTGTTAGATTCAGATGAGGTTATGTGTCTGTGTCATACTTTATCATATAGATAAGCATAGACACAAGCGTCTGTTAGATTCAGATGTTGTAATGTGTCCGTGTCATACTTTATCATGTAGATAAGCATAGACACAAGTGTGTGTTAGATTCAGATGTTGTAATGTGTCCGTGTCATACTTTATCATGTAGATAAGCATAGACACAAGCGTCTGTTAGATTCAGATGAGGTTATGTGTCCGTGTCATACTTTATTGTGTAGATGAGCATAGACACAAATGTGTGTTAGATTCAGATGAGGTAATGTGTCCGTGTCATACTTTATCGTGTAGATAAGCATAGACACAAGCGTCTGTTAGATTCAGATGAGGTTATGTGTCCGTGTCATACTTTATTGTGTAGATAAGCATAGACACAAGTGTGTGTTAGATTCAGATGAGGTAATGTGTCCGTATCATACTTTATCGTGTAGATTCAGATGAGGTTACTTGACATTTTTCAAGCACTTTATGTAGATTTTTCATTTGAAATTTTGAATTCGCAATCGAGCATAAGCACAACTGTTGCTGCTTCACTTGTTTAAAAATAATATATAATTATAGTTGGGCACTGAATTTTCTTGAAAATCGGGTGTTTATTTTCCTCACCCACTTTTTACACATTTTTAACTACTGGGCAAGGGCCTGTACAGCTGATGCCATGGTCTGTTGTCCATCTTTCATCAGTTAACTTTTTTATGTCAACACTCTAGCACTTTCATTTTGCATCCGATCTTGACCAAACTTTGCCAGAATTCTAATATCAGTCAAAGCTCGGACAAGTTTGGAAACCAATTATGGATAATAAACATCCGAGTTGTGGCCTTTTATTTAATGAAACATACTATATTTTGCCCTGTCAGTTAACAACTTCATTTTACATCTGATCTTTACTAAACTTGGTCATAGTCTTAATATCAATGAAAGATCAGACCAGTGTCAGAACCACCTTTTTCCGTACATAAACACCCGTTATGTTTCTTGATTTAAATGTCAACACCACTACTCTCCCCGCTCCCAATTTTGTTTTTAATATTTTGTTTTATGAAGTTCTCTAAGTCATAAAAGGAAGCATGGACAGTATAAAAAATAGCCATGTTGGACTAGAAACAGTAGGGTTATTGCCCATGATTTATTTAACCCTTAACCCACGACATATATATAATGGACTGTTCTTTCTTTGAACTAAGACCATTCTATTTATGTGACAAAGGGGAGTTACTCGCAGGCTGATCTGGGTTTACAATGGACGCAAAGTCGTGCTAAGCGGGCTAAGGGTTAAAAACTCTAACTTACCCACTTAAGTAATTTGTATGTTAAACCTACACAGCCCTTAACATTATCCCAAAATAAGCACCCTCAAGATGCTCTGGCTTATCAGTTCACAAACTGGTATTATGTTGTGAACTGTAGGCAAGCCCGTTAACTGTTCGTATTTATTTCAAGGAAGACGAAGACAGTCCAGGGAAGCCGCACCCACCTGCTCCTAAGTTCGGCCAATCAGAAGACAACACATCCAAGTCATCATTGAACACAAGCGCCTCTAAGCAGGAGCTGATAGAAAACAAACAAGATCTGCTTAGTCTTAAAAATGATTTACATAAACTTAAGAAAACTTTAATCGAGCCTGAACCTAGTAGTATTAGCTCAGATGACTTTCAAGATTTTGAATCTTATGAAAGTCAACAAGTTTCCAAACAGTCTGAAAGTGAGTCGCAGTCAGAAACTGGGAAAGGTTCGTTAATATCACACTCTGGCACATGTGATAGTATCGCTGAGGGTCAGTTTAAAAGCTGCACTCCCAGTATGTCCTCTAGCGGGTACGGGTCACAGGCGGTGTCGACCTTGACCTTGTCCTCGGAGGATTCGTTAAGTTTGCGAAGTAATGATGATTCCGAGTCGCACAAACTTGCCAAAAGGTTGGGACTTGAACATACAAGCAGTGGGGAGAGTGATGGGGATGAAAATAGTCTAGGTCATTCAAGTGCAATACAAGAATGTGACGAGGTCAGCGTTGTTGCCATGGAGACCGGGTTAATAAAAAATCTGAACGAAAGTTCAAGCAATGAAACTATAGAAAATATGAGCTTTGAAATGGTTTCAACTAAGACTGAAAATGTCATGAATGAATGTACAAGTGAAAATGTGACAAACATAAACAAATTAGAGGTAGATAATGAAGAGATAGACAAGGTAGAAATAGACAAAGTTTCGTTGTGCTCAGATGTCTCAGAAGATGACAATGATAGTTTAGGGTTGACGAAGGCAATTACACTTCATATCAGTGAAGAAGATGAAAGAGTAGACGGTATTGAAGCAGTCACAGAACAGTTAAGTATAGAAGGTAGTGAGCGTACAGAAACTGATAATACTATTGACAAAGGCGGTATGAAATCGGAAAATGTGCAATCTAAAGACAGTGGAAACAGTAAAGAGTCTGACATTGCCAACCAAAATAATGTAAAAGAATCGTTGAAAATTGATATTGAGAAAAAAGAAAATGAAATTGAAGATGTCGATAAATATAAAGAAAATGAAATTGATTCAAAATCTGAGGAAAGGAGTCAAGAGGACAATTCTAAGTTACTAAAAGGAAGTGACAGTTCCTCCAATACTTCTAGAGGGCATCTGAATTCGGAAAGTATAGATCCATACAGCCTAGAAGCAATGGAAGAGTTAGAAAGATTGGGAGAGGAATTTGGAAATGATAATTCAGAATTCATGTCCATGGACGAACACACTGGTAATTTTGGAGACTTAAGTACTAGTGGGACAAATGTGAGCAGAAATACTCCTAAACGTATCACAGTGAACAAAAGTACACCGAGTAAACCCAAAACACAAGGGTTGAATGATAGTTTATCAAAGTATGATATGGACATGAAGCCAGAACATCAGAGTACGCCAAAGAGGAGGGAGAAACGAGTAGCGGGTACCGGCTCGGAACCTCGCAAAAGACCTGTATCCTGTATAGTGACATCGCAGAACGAATTGTTGGACACTTCTTTACAGGAGAGGAGTAAAAGGAATAGTTTTAATGACTCCGATGAACATTTGTCGGGTAAGTTACGCAAATTAATAAAATCTGTACTTTTATGTTATATGTAATATGATATTATTTGTGTAAACTATATTATTGTCAAAATAAAAACATGTATCTTTGATTTTAGAATTTTTTACCTGGAACAAAAAATAATAATGTCATAGTTCTAAGTCTATTTTTCGAAACTAAACATCTAAATATATGCTTTTTGTCTCGCCTTTTCGAAGAGACATAGGTGTTGCTTTCCCGGTGGCGGCACCGAAGGCGTCAACATTCAAGTTTTGCGTTTAGGTAATTTTCTCACAAACTATATACACTAGACCTTTTAAACTTTGCTTATAGTTGTATCTTGGGTGGTACATCGCAACGTGACAAAGCAAGTTGGAAGTGACCTTGACCCTCCAAGCAAAGGGCAGTTAACTTAATAATTTTTACCTTCAAGTTTTGCATTTAAGTCACTTTTTCACAAACTGTATGCACTAGACCTTTCAAACTTTGCTTATAGTTGTATCTTGGGTGGTACATTGCAGGGTGACAAAGCCAATGTGGAAGTGACCTTGACCCGCCAAGCAAAGGGCAGATAACTTAATAATTTTTATCTTCAACTTTTGCGTTTAGGTAAATTTCTCAAGACTGTATGCACTAGACCTTTCAAACTTTGCATATAGTTGTATCTTGGTGGTACATCACAGCGTGACAAAGCAAATGTGGAAGTGACCTTGACCCTCCAAGCAAAGGACAGATAACGTAATAATTTTTACCTTCAACTTTTACGTTTAGGTCACTTTCACAAACTGTATGCACTAGACCTTTCCAACTTTGCTTATGTATCTTGCCTGGTACATTGCAACTTGACAAGGCAAATGTGGATGTGACCTTGACCCTCCAAGCAACTTTGTTTATAGTTGTTTCTTGGGTAGTACATCCCAACGTGTCAAAAAGCAAATGTGGATGTGACCTTCACCCTCCAAGCAAGGACAGATAACTTTAATTGTTACATTTACATCACTTTCTCATGAACTATAATTATGCACTAGATGCTTTAAACCTAATTTATAGCTTAATCTTTGGAAGACAAAACATACTATTTTGACATAGTTGTGTCTTGGGTAGTGTATCTTTTTGAATGCATGGATTTCATCTATGACCTTGACCTACTTTTTGGAGCTGATGATTTTTTTCGATTTTATTGATTTTTAGCTCTACTGATCGTCCGTCCGTAAACTTTTTAGTAGCGAGTACTCCTCTGAAACTACTGAATGGATTTTCATGAAACTTTAGAGAAATGTTGCCAATGAAGTCTAGTTGATCCTAGCAAAAATTCATTTTGATGTGAAATCCAAGATGGCCACCAGATCTAAAAATAGATTTTAAAAAAACAAGTTTGTAGCGACTACTTCTTGAAAACTGTATGTGATATTGATATGGGCTTTTTCTAAAATGATCAGCATGACATGATGTTGGTCCTTGTCAAAAAAAAAATTGATTCGATGTTAAACATGGCTGTCAGCGGCCCATCTTTGTTTACATAAAGTTATCTAGTAAAACCTTGTAGCGACTACTCCTCTGTAACTACTGGACGTATTTTCATGAAACTTCACAGGAATGTTTCTCTTGATGTCTTATTGATCCTAGCAAAATTTCAAGTCAGCCGGAAATTCAAGATGGCCACCATGGCTAAAAATAGATTTTCAAAATACAAGTTTGTAGCGACTACTTCTTGAAAACTATAAGTGATATTGATATGGGACTATTTCTAAAATGACATGATGTTGATCCTTGTCAAAAATTATTTTGATTTGACATTAAACATGGCCGCCAGTGGCCATCTTTGTTTACATAGAGTTATATAATGAAAACTTGTAGCGACTTCTCCTCTGAAACTACTTGACGGATTTTATGAAACTTCACAGGAATGCTGATTTAGCTATCAAAAACCTATCAGTAGAGCTTCAAGGTCATTGACCTCTTGTTTTTTTATAGAATGGCATTTTGTTTTTAAACAAATGCTCTTAAATGTCATCTTAGCAAACTGTAAACTCCATTGGTTTTAGTTATGAACATGTTTACAAACTTTCATTTAAGCAACATTTATCTTTTATTTTTAAGTCCCGCCACGTAGACGAGACATGTGAATCCGCGGATTTCTTGTATAAACTGAATGTCTATTTTTAGAAACTCAATATCTATTTTTAGTAACTGAATATCTGTTTTTAGTATACAATGCATTGTTGGTATCACTCTGATGGTTATTTTGCATATAGTCAGATTTAACCTTAAAAGATGAGGAAAATGTGATGTTTAATTAATGTGATGTTTAATTAATGGAGATATTATGAAAGTAGGGATTAAGTTCCTGATTTTCATGTTAATAAAGGCAAAATAAGCAAGAGGATAGTAGAACTAAAAACTAGTAGACACGTAATCGTAAATTAATAATAAATATATATGAGGATATTTGTACATTTGATATTTTCTTGCAGAAGATTCTATGAGTGTGTGTTCATTTGGTTCCCGGGCTGACCTTGACCGCCTGTCGGAGGCACCTATGCCATCGTGGATACAGGTTGGGGAGAGTGTCATGGTGACATCGTCAAAATCTGCATCCAAGATGACGGGGGTTGTGCAGTTTGTGGGCAACGTGGAGTTTGCAAGCGGCCCTTGGGTCGGGGTGGAACTTGATTTGCCCGAGGGTATGTAGCCCATACTTATACTACTGTATGGACCTCTTGACAGCATTAGTTTTAGAGTATAGGGGTCTGCAATTAACTACATTTGGAAGTGTCACAGAACATATTTTTATTACGTTCCTATACTATATACCTTCATTTTCTGACAGTGGAATACAAAAACATGAATCGCTACTAAAGTTTTCTGAATCTGTTTCGCTATCCTATTAAAAGTAGATCTCAATAACATGTGTAAATACGCCAACATCGTCTACCTGTATATAACTAGTCGACTGTGTTTTACGTATAATAATTTGCAAGCATTCTTATAAATGTATAAAATAAAAAATCAGTTTTAGAGTGAGAGTTCTGAAAGCATGGATGTTCTCGTGCGGAAATGCCATATCCCCAGGAACACACGCCAGGTTAAAGCCTCTTGTGAGATATTGCAGATACTAAAGCGGATATTGCATGTCCATTCGAGGCGATACGCTTCTAGAACATAATATTTCAGTAATAAGCATATTGTACAAAAAACTTAAACAATATTATACGAGGGGTGTTCGAAAATCTTTTGCAAACGCACTGTATACTCGACAATCACGGGATTTACCTGTACAAAACCAATACGAAACGGATGACTGATCATCACTGTACATTGTGTATAAATATAATTGAAATCCACAAACCGGTTCTTTTGCAATTTTCGATTGCTTTCAGGTGTATTCATAGACACTGCTTTGAAAATGGTTAGAAAACGAATAGAAAATGTTGCTGAAATCAGGGGTTATATAAAAGCCCGCTGTAAGTTGGGATTGAGTGTCAAAAGCATACATGATGAGATATGTGTTTATGTGTTGTTTATGGGGATAAACAAATGTCATTTTCCACAGTTTGTAGGTGGTTTACAAAATTCAGTTCTGGTCAGGAATCAGTCAAAGATGCCCCTTATTCAGGAAGACCCAGGTCTGCAGTTACCAAATCTAACATTAATAAGATCAAGTCCATTATTGAGAAAGATGCGCGTTTCACTGTCAGACAGCTGGCACAAATGACAAACTTGGGTTTAGCATCTGTCCACTTCATTCTGAAGAAAATTCTTAAACTTACGAAGATAAGTGCTCGCTGGATCCCCCATTTGCTCACCGATGAGCAGAAACGTACGAGGGTGCAAATGGCAAAGCAACTGCTGAAGAAGTACCCAAAATATCAGAAAAAGGTGTTTGATAGTCTCATAACTGGTGATGAGACATGGGTCCATTTTTATGAGCCCAAGCGAAAAGTTGATAACAGGATATGGGCTCTGAAACATGCCAAAAGGCCAAGTATTGCTAAACGAACACTGACAGCAAAGAAGGTGTTATATGCCATTTTCTTCAGAAATTCTGGGCCACTCATGCAAATTGCTGTTCCAAAAGGTAGGGGTGTGTCTGGTAGCTTCTATAAGATTGTGGTTCTGAAAAAAGTACGTCCACAAACCGGTCTCCAGCATGTCCATTTGTTACATGACAATGCTCCAGCCCACAAATCCTCAACTGTAGCACAGTTTTTGAAGTCTGAAAAGGTCAATGTATTGTCGCAACCTCCCTACAGCCCAGACCTGGTCCCGTGCGATTTTTTCCTCTTTCCGTAATTGAAAAATCACCTATCTGGTAGGAGATATAGGTCCAGAAGTGCATTGGGGAATGCAGTGGACCAGTTTCTTATGGGTGTACCCAAAGATGAGTATGAAAATTGTTTCAAAAATTGGATTAAAAGATTGAACGATGTGTTCTGGCTAAAGGGGAATATTTTGAAGGTAACTAGACAAAAAAATTATCAACTTTAATTAATACTTCGGAGAAAACGTGTCATTTGCAAAAGTTTTCGAACACCCCTCGTACATACCCTAGTCACTAAACCTAATAAATGTTAAAACTTGTTTTATATGTACATTCACACTTCAATGCAGGTAAAAACGATGGCTCTGTCAACAATATTCGTTACTTCCGCTGCCGGTCTCGACATGGAATATTTGTTCGTCACGATAAACTGATATGGGATAAGAAACGGAAAGGATCGCGGAAGAGTGCGGCCAACGCCATGAACCGCCGGAGCATGGGACACGCCCCAGGGCACAGCCCGTCGGAGAAAAACACTGGCGGCAAGAGAAAATAATGGTTAAAGATTGATAGATAGATTTTATTATTATTGTTAGTGTCAAAGTGTTGTGGTTTATGGAATACGCATTTTTAACTTTACGTCTTTCATGTTTCAAGCGATTTTAGAGGAAAAGAAGATATTGCTGGAGCGATGGAATTATTGTGTTGAAGTACCTTGTTACTGTAACTATTTAATCAGTCATGGTTACACAGTGTGGATATACCTAGTTATACACAAGCATGTTGTACAGAACCAACAATGTGCGACACGACTGGATTGTAAACTTAGGGTTACACAAAGAAACTTTTGTGATTTTAGAGTGAGATGAAGAACCCTTTACTATAACTAAAATGAAGAACCAATAACTGTAACTATGGAAACATGCCCGACTTCAAACTTTTGTTCTTGTGGGCCAACATAATATATGTAAATAGTATAATATAGGGAGACGGGATGGTTTTACTAAGTCTCTCTTCTGAAGATGGACAGTTACAGCTGTAAGTCTATATGACGGACAGTTACACACCGCAGTCATACTCGTTTTACACCAGTTGTAATCCTCATACCCTTACCGTGGTTGATCTGGGCCCCATTGTATGAAACACCTTAAAACAATTTTGATCATAAGTCTATTTCTTAACTGCTTTACTGCTCTTTCTGTATTACCTGCACAAATCATTGCCTATATTGGATGCTTACGTGGAACAGTGAACGATTGTAAATTTGACTAGAGATCAGGATTATCTTAAGATGTTAAAATGGGCCCTGGAGTATAACGCTTGCGAAATCATATTTGACCAAACAAGTACCATCTTAAATATGTTTGACCAAAATGGCACTGACTTAAATACATTTGACCAAAACAAGACCAGGGAAAATAAATTGGACCAAAGTAGCTTGTTGATAATATATTTGTCGTAAATGGAATGCACTGGTGGTTAGTGGCCAGTTTGGAATGCACAACTGGTTAGGGGCCAGTTTGGAATGCACTACTGGTTAGGGGCCAGTTTGGAATGCACTACTGGTTAGGGGTCAGTTTGGAATGCACTACTGGTTAGGGGCCAGTTTGGAATGGACTACTGGTTAGGGGCCAGTTTCCATCCAAGCCCAGTTTCCTTCATTCTCATTTAACACCTGTTTTTACACTACAAATTGTAACTGACAAGATGTTACTAATTGACAGATGTTTAGAAATGAAGATAAAACAGAAGAAACAACCAAAATGTAAATAATCGCTACAAAAATGAAAGGGATTTCTTCGAAAATTGTGTTAACATCCTATATGGCGTGGAGGCGCACACCGTCGCATAATAAATTATTAAAAAAATGTTTACTGTATCATGACCTAGTTGAATCTATCACTCGTTAAAAAATATGACGGAAACTAGGCTTGTAAACAAAATGATTTCTCAGTTTTAATCTATTTATAAAAAGGTCACATGCCACTTCGATAATTTATATTTAAAAAAATGCTTTGGTGTCCACTTCGCAGGAAGAGGTTACCTAATAGAAAGTATAGAAAAAACTGTCAGGATACATAGATTTGTCTGAAAAATTTGTTTATTTTTACATATTAAGTGATGGAAAGTGGCCTCCGATCTGTAACTGAAATCTATTTGACCAAAATAGTAATAAGTACATTTGACCTAAATGGCACTAGTTTAAATACATATTATCAAAATAATACTAGCATTATACATTTGATGAGAATGATACTAGCTAAAATACATGTACCTGACTGGCACTAGATGAAATACTTTTTACCAAAATGGACGGTACTAGCTGAAACAGATAAAACCCAAATGGTACTAGCTGAAGCAGATAAAACCCAAATGGTACTAGCTGACACTGATAAAACCAAAATGTTACTAGCTGAAACAGATAAAACCGAAATGGTACTATCTTAAACAGATAAAAAACCAAAATGTTACAATCAGAAACACATTAAAATAAAATGGTACTAGCTGAAATACATTTAACTAAAATGGAACTAGCCGTTTATTTTATTTTAATCTTAAACCACAGAGATATAACTTGTTGAATAGAATTCAATGGAGGCAATATTTACTTTATGTTGTTTAACAAAGTTAGTGTTTAATTTAATTCAAAAGAGCTATATATATATATATATATATGGAGTCCAGTGTAAATTTAAATTTTCATTAAGGTGTTAAATCTATATTTGAAATTGACAGGTCTACGGTCTTATGTGAAATTGACAGGTCTACGGTCTTATGTGAAATTGACAGGTCTAAGGTCTTATGTGAAATTGACAGGTCTAATTTAATTTATTGGATTTTATAGTCGCATCAACAGCTAAGGTCATATGACAACTTTCCTGCTTCCAATGGTTGAGGAAGACCCCAGGTGCCACTCTGGGCAATTTTCATGCATGGGCGGGCACCTGGGCAGAACCATCGATGTTCCGCTAGCCAGCTGGATAGTTATGTTTTCTTTATTTTGTGTGACTAAAACAAAATAAGAACTTTCTAAATAAATTTAATCATCCATGCATGCATCACTACAATAGTGCATGCATTCACTACAATAGTGACCCTTCCAAGGTCATTCTTACAAGTGGGAGTGACGTCACTGCTCACTGTGCATAAATAATCATAAAACTGCACATTTTTGTATTTGAAATTTTATTTGTTGTTTACAATTTTTATAGTGTCAGCACGGCCATTTTACATATTTGTAATAAACAAAAATAGTTTTGTTTACCTGCGCTACCTGTGCTATTATACATAAGTATTTATATGATATTTTGCTTTATCGTATACTTTCATATTGTCCCGTTTAGTTTGTATTGAGCACATTGATATTGCACCGGAACTTTTTCTCGCGCTTGCTAAGAGCCGCGAAATCGAAATAAGGAACTACTTTCAACGGAATCCTGCTTATAGTGTCAACAAAAAAAACGACGTGTTTTTGTTGAACCTTTTGTGGCAGAAATTGATAAAATAATTGAAATGGTCACTCACCCACTATTGTTAACGTTATCGAATGGCAAACAAACGTTAAAAAATCACTTGACGTTTTTAATGACGTCCATCGAATAAAAATAACACAGATACAATGAAAAGTAATAGTCATACAATTAGCATTGATCGAAAACAATATGAAAGTATACAATAAAAAGGTTATTGAATTTGTATAGCTAAATATTACTTGGAACTCATTGCTTTGGCGCAGGACGACTCGCAAGCTCATCGTCCTTTGCCAAAACAACTCGTTCCAAGTAATATTTAGCCATACAAATTCAGTAACCAATAATATTAGCTTGTATATATCATTTAAGTGATTATTATTGAGCGACCGTAAGCTTCTGCTTCATAAATACTGGTGCAATATGTTAGAGTAGCTTCCCTTGAATATTCTTCCAGCTTGAAAGTATGATAAATAATATTGTTTTGTTATATTGTTTACTGGGTATACATGGGTTGACTTGAAAGTATGATAAATGATATTGTTTTGTTATATTGTTTACTGGGTATACATGGGTTGACTTGAAAGTATGATAAATAATATTGTTTTGTTATATTGTTTACGGGGTATACATGGGGTAGAAGTGAAAGTGTTTCTTTGCAGTCACATTTTGCTCAGAAGCCTTTTTGCAAGCATAATATACATAGGGTATTTTTTGTTGACCAGTTGTACAAACGTTATGCTAAATGGACATAATAAAATTTCACTTCGCTTAGGGCTATTCCCTTGAAACATACGCGGGACCCAAGGAAGGCACTTTTTTTGAAATTGAACACCCATGCAAAGATGCAAAATTGTGTTTGAAGAACCAAATTTCAAAAAGTAAGTTTCGCCCATAGATGTTTATTTAATTGCCTACCTAGGGTCCCAGATATGTTTCCATGGAATAGCTCTCAGTTATACTGTAGTTCAATAAAAATATGCTTTAATTACAATAGCTTTAAATCTCAACATGAATTCATTTATGATATATACAACAAAATCCTGCAGAGTCGGAAAGCTTTTCAGACTTAACAAATTAAAACTGGATGGAACTTGAGGCTCCAAGGTTACAGGAAGGAATTGTTCTGTGACTGACAAGGTTACAGGAAGGACTCTTTCTGCGACTAACAAGGTTACAGGAAGGACTCGTTCTGCGACTGACAGGGTTACAGGAAGGACTCGTTCTGCGACTGACAAGGTTACAGGAAAGACTCGTTCTGCGACTGACAGGGTTACAGGAAGGACTCGTTCTGCGACTGACAAGGTTACAGGAAAGACTCGTTCTGCGACTGACAAGGTTACAGGAAGGACTCGTTCTACGACTGACAGCGTTACAGGAAGGACTCGTTCTGCGACTAACAAGGTTACAGGAAGGACTCGTTCTACGACTGACAGCGTTACAGGAAGGACTCGTTCTGCGACTGACAAGGTTACAGGAAAGACTCGTTCTGCGACTGACAAGGTTACAGGAAGGACTCGTTCTACGACTGACAGCGTTACAGGAAGGACTCGTTCTGCGACTGACAAGGTTACAGGAAGGACTCGTTCTGCGACTGACAAGGTTACAGGAAGGACTCGTTCTACGACTGACAGCGTTACAGGAAGGACTCGTTCTGCGACTGACAAGGTTACAGGAAGGACTCGTTCTACGACTGACAGCGTAACAGGAAGGACTCGTTCTGCGACTGACAAGGTTACAGGAAAGACTCGTTCTGCGACTGACAGGGTTACAGGAAGGACTCGTTCTGCTACTGACAGGGTTACAGGAAGGACTCGTTCTGCGACTGACAAGCTTACAGGAAAGACTCGTTCTGCGACTGACGAGGTTACAGGAAGGACTTGGTCATGTTTTAGAACATTTGCACATTTGATATGAAACTGAAGGGCATTTTGTAGATAGATTGACATACGTAATGTTTTACCTGATCGCCTCAAGTCCCTTTAATATGGATCACATGGATACATAAAATATGGATCACACTGATACATAAAACAGAAATAATTGCAATAACTCTGGTAGATATGTTGATTGTGCCCTACGGCTAGAAAATAACAAATTTTAAACCAAAATATGGGAGCTAGTGAAAAGATTTTACGTAAAAACAGTAAAATTGCCTAGCTGTCTTTTTTTTAATGTGGAGAGGTTCACAAGGGGTAATATTAATTGGGTATTATTTAAGATTGACGGTTTAACTTTCACCGAGCAAATTGCCTAAATAAGGTAAAAATCGTGTTTGGAGAGGAAGTTGTTTGTGCGTGTGTGGGTTAATTGTCTCAGTTTTGCTGTGATGTAGTGATGTGTTTGTTTGGATTTAACATAAATATATTATTAAATGTCTATTATTTCATTTTCGAATAAATTTTTGTTCAGACATTGTGATAAAAAAAGTTAAATTCTACAAGTGATGTAAAAGGTTAAAATAGCTGTTTGTGACTAAGAAAGAACCTCCAAATGCAACTCGAGAGTGTTCTGCGACTGACAAGTTACAGGAAGGACTAATGCAACTTGGAGTGTTCTGCGAATGACATGTTACAGGAAGGACTAATGCAACTCAGAGTGTTCTGCGACTGACATGTTACAGGAAGGACTAATGCAACTCGAGAGTGTTCTGCGACTGACATGTTACAGGAAGGACTAATGCAACTCGAGAGTGTTCTGCGACTGACATGTTACAGGAAGGACTAATGCAACTCGAGAGTGTTCTGCGACTGACATGTTACAGGAAGGACTAATGCAACTCGAGAGTGTTCTGCGACTGACATGTTACAGGAAGGACTAATGCAACTCGAGAGTGTTCTGCGTCACTTGTTGATTTTTGAATTTCTTCATAACCTTTAACTTAAAATTCTAAACAAAAATTAATTCTAAAATGAAATAACAGACTGTTGTTAGTGATAATCATTAATGTTAGAAGAGGAAAAGTGAGTTATATATATGAAAAACCAGAACCGGTAAGTCCGTGAAAAATTGACTCATAAAATTGTCTCATGTTGAAAAATGTACATGTTTTTTTGGTTGACAAGCAAGTCGGTGAAAAATTGACTTAAAAAATGTTTCGTATTGAAAGGTGCATGTACTAATTGTGTTTTCTTTTGTTATTTAATATTTAAAACCTACATTCCATCTGGTGTGTTTTGTCAATAGGGCAGTATTTAACCCTTAACCCGCTACATATATATAATGGACTGTTCTATCTTTGAATTAAGACTATTCCATTTATGTGAAAGGGGTTGTTTTTTAGGGAAAATGACTGATCAGCAGCCAGACATTGTAAACCCTAACTTGCAGGCTGATCTAGGGTTACAATGGACACTAAGGCTATAACAGTTGTGCTTAGCGGGTTAAGGGTTAAAGATCTAAGAAGGTGCTTCTTGGCCAGCATTTTCAGTTGTTATCAGAAGTTATGTTACCGTTATCACTGTATCATCTTTAAAGGGACACACGGCAATCGAAGAAGGCGGCTAAACATATCTCATTGCGATGACTGCGACCATTATTGTTAAAAAAAATCGGTAAAGTTTTCACATTCTAATATCTTCAACAGTGCTTATTCAAATTCATTCAAACTTTGCGTATGTCTGGTAACAGGGTTCCCACAGTCCTTGAAATCCTTGAAAGTACTTGAATTTGAGAAAAAAAATACAAGGCCTGGAAAGTGCTTGAAAATCTGATTAGGTACTTGAAAGTCCTTAAATTCTGGAATTTTGATGTTCATCCCAAAAATGGCTATTGGTTATGCGTTCCCAACAACCATGTCGCTTGCGCGAATATTAGTCCTTGAATTTTGGAAAAAAAAGTCCTTGAATTTGGCCTTCCAATAAGGGTGGGAACCCTGTGGTATAGTCACAGGCCAATTTGACACATTTTCCATAACTCTTGCTTTTTAGCAAATTTGTGACCTGTTTTTTTTTTACTTAAAAAGTCTGGTTTGTTATTAGGCAGGATATGAATCCACGGATGCTTGTTTGATTGCAATATCTGCAATCAGTTTTAAAGTCAGATGATAATTACCGGTAATAGTTTTAGGATGTTGTATCAGTTAAATGGCAAAACGGCCCGCGTGGTGTCCTCGATAAGCGTAACATTCTGCGAAATAGATAATAATAGTAATTCATACAGAAAATATGGATAATCTACATGATAAATAGAATAAAATGTCAGTGCCTTTTGCTATCAAGTTTATTAGGCTCGGCATGAAAACCTAGGCACTGACATAATATTCTCTATATAAATATTTCCAGATTGCCGTATGTCCCTTTAAAGTCAAAAAGAAGAAGATTTATCTTTCCTTTGTATGAACACAGGGGTTGTAGTAGAACACAGGGGTTGTAGTAGAGCGATATCTTATTCAGCAATTTTGGCTTCTTCTTTGGTAGCATTTATAGGTGGTTGTGACTGTTTTGTTTATTATTTTTCATTTTTTACATGCACATTTTTGTTGCCTTCCAATGTACAGTACCTGTACCACATAATACCTGTACCACATAACTGCAGAATTGATATTTATATTATAAAAAAAGCTGGCTGTATATGATACTGTGAATAATGTGTTATTTGTTTTGTTTGAGTAAGCTTCATAGATTATTAACGTAGGTAATTATTGTGTTTTAGTCATTCCATCATTACCATTGTGTAATGGCGATACCTTGTGCTGAAAGGAATCTGAATATACTCATACAATACCGGGATGGTATGTGGTTGGTTTTACAATTGAAAAGTAGGTTTTATCGCTCAACTACCCGTCTCCATAAAATGAAATACTCACTGTAAAAACGCGCACATACCATCCCAGATTGAAAATCTTTGCATAGCTATCTCTTAAATATGTTCATTTTCAACCTTAACAGAGATGATTCAGAGTTTGTGTAAGCGTATAATGTTTCCATCAAATTTGCATTAAATCACTCAACGTCCCCAGGCATTAATTGAAACAAATAATTTGAAAGTTACCTTTCAGTAAAAATATATGTAACGTTTTTATTCTTTGTTTACATAACAATTCACGCGCTGTAAATTAACTGTTTGGCCCTACAGGCTACCTATTTTATGCTAAGCAAACTTGCATGAGATATAACTTAATAGTACATCAGTTACACGAGATATTGATAACATTTATTTGGCAAAGTTTGGAAAGAAGCTTGACATATTTCCTAATATTTCCCATCGCTACTTGGTCATTGAAAAAGCATGGGAATCTTGTTTATTTACTGACTGCATGCTCCATGACCGATCAACTCAGGTATATAAATTGAGGCCCGCTTGTAGTTTTTTCTTAGTGTTACATTGCTATATTAGATATTGTCTTGGGTAAGAAAAGCTAAACGCAACTTTGTAATTTAGAAAAGCATATTCATAATTTAGCTAGTTTAAATACAAAACTTGTCTGATATTTCTTTATTGTTTCTAGAACATAGCAAAGCATGTGTGTTTATATTTTACTGCACACAAAAAGGCTTTATTGGGTGGGCCTCATAATGTGAATCAAAATTGAATATCACAATGTTATGAAATTGCATGGTTAACAGTGATTTACAGTTACCTATAGAAATTCTCTCCCCACTCCCATAATACAATAGGCTCGAAATATGTCCTTAATTGTATTCCATTGATTGGATTGCATAATTCCCTAAGTTAAAATGCTTCCGAATACTTTGTTACATTTTGAAGTCGATTAACTTCTTTTAGGATTATTTTACATTCAAAAAACTCATTACTCGGTGTAGAGTAGAGACTAAATGATTTATTAAAACTGAGTCTCTCCTCCTTTGCTAAATTAAACCAATCAGAATGCTTCATTCGTATTAAAAATCAATTAAAAATTAATTGCTTCCATCATGACATCATTTTCTGATATTATGACATCATTTTCTGATATTATGACATCACTTTCTGGTATTATGACATCCCTTTCTACTATTGTGATTTCACATCTTTTCACTCAACCAGTTCTGAGAACTGATTAAATGAATAAATTACTGTCAAAAAGGAGATTTAGAGTGATCGTATCTCTTTAAACCAAGAATCACACAATTCTGAATATAAAATTATTCTGAAATGAGTTTTGTTTTTATGAAGCATATTCTGCATTTAAATATACAAACGGTACCTTTATACTTCCATACATTATTTCAATAGCGAGCATCCTGTATCCTGCTTGTATGCTATTGATAAGCAGCAAGCCTTTACACCGGCAGTGGATAAACCTTGATAGTGTACTGCTAAATATTAAATAGGCATCAATAATTAAATCGAATTGAATTGGGTTTTAAGGCGCATCAGCACTTGAAAGGTTTTATGGCGCCTAACAGGAATAAAGATGCCAGGCTCATCCTCCATTTACATCGGAATAAAATATGGAGAATGGGCCTAGAACCTAATCTCTCCTGCAGAGTTGCTGCAAATTCATTTGTAGACACTCCTTTTATGGTAGAACCACGTTTATTGTTTTTCTGCCATTGCTCTAGTCATTTGAGTGAGATGGCACCTGAAACAATGCAGGAGTCATGAGCATGAACAAAAAATTATAAACATGAATTTGAGTGGTTCTGCCCTTCTGCCTGCCCCTCTAATGATATCTGCAGTGGCCCTATTCTTTGCACGGGAACCACACGGGGCAAGGCACCAATGAGAGTTTCTAATTAACACATAACTCAAAAATGCCATAGGACATGCATTTATTAATATCTCTCTCTCTCTCTCTCTAGAGGGGAGCTGGGGTTGGGGGTGGGAATGGTTTGCATTCAGAAAAGTGCTCTTTTCCCTATATAATGGCTTTTTTGGCTTGTCACACAACACCACACCCTTCCCCAATAATTGAAACGTTCCTATGATATGATGATGTTGTATGTTGCTATGGTATTTTCCATACAACAGTGGAACTACCAAAATCGATGAGGCAATTCTGATTTATGTCGTGGCTTTATTACACTCCAACACTGCAAGTTATGTCATAAAATTGTTTATTTCAGTAAAAAAAAACAAATATATAAAAAGCCTTAAAACTTTATACTGACAGCTGAAATTATTAAACAAGTTAATTTACTGCTAAAACTTTTCAAAAGACTACATAAAAATGTTGTTTTTTCAATAAACTATTACATGTATTGAATATGGCCGACAAATATTGAAACAGTATATTCAGGTATTTCTTTCAGCACTACCGGTATTGAAAACCAAATATATGCTTCCAGCTTGGTCTGATACATATATTGAGTGTTGTTATTCTCAAACTCACACACTTTTGCTTTGTTTGGTTTAAAAGATTTTGTTGGTTTTTTTTATTGGTTTTTTTTACAATATATATAAAAATGTATAACATTCCAGTATAAAGTATTATTTGACAGATTTGAACTCTAGAAAAACTTACTTTCAAGTCTTATTCCTGATACCAATATAATAAACAGAGTTTTACCAGGGTTGTAACGGAAAGTAAAATACAGGTGGAGTGCGTGGTCCAGTGGTAGAGCGCAAACTCCTGATCGAGAGGTCGTGGGTTCGATCCTCCGTTGCGGCAACATTATTTATCCTTGAGCAAGATAATTAATCCACATTGCTTAGTACTGGTTCTACCCAGGAAGCCATCGAGAGTGATTAATCTAAGTTGCAAGAACTTGTTTCGCAATCGATGTAAAATAAATATGTTTAAACATTTAATGGACTGTGGCTGAGAACATGTCTACCGTAAGGTACAGTTTCAAATAGAGTTATAATGGAAAAATCTTCTCTGAAACCACAAAGCATAGAGCATGTAGCTTAAGCTTGTATTTATCAACCAAGTTTGTTTAAATGGTGACCCAGGGTCAAATTTTACCCCAACCCAGGGGTCACATAGATAGATTTATATAGGAAAACCTTCTCCGAGACCACAAGAGCTAGGCCTCTCCTATATTGCATGTAGCATTAGCTTATGGTACTCTTCCAAGTTTGTTAAATGGTGGTTCAATTTAGCCCTGCCATGAGGGTCACAGTTTCATGTAGAGTTCTTTAGGAGAAATCTTAAAAAATCTTCTCAGAATTTAACAGAGCTCTTCTGTTACTGTTGAATGCTACAAGGCCACCAGCTGAGCGATAAAGGACCATTTGATCATCTTGTTCTTCATTTACTTACAATCATATATCTCCACCCATGCTATGTTATGTTAGTTTGCTATAGTGATATATAGAGAAAATTATATCAGTGACTTTTACTATCAAGTTTATTAAGCGAGGCTTAGAAAACAGACTGGCGAGGATCGGACAAGCTAGTCCACGTCTTCCTGCCCAGCGAGGATCAGACAAGCTAGTCCACGTCTTCCTGCCAAGCAAGGATCAGACAAGCTAGTCCACGTCTTCCTGCCAAGCCAGGATCAGACAAGCTAGTCCACGTCTTCCTGCCCAGCGAGGATCAGACAAGCTAGTCCACGTCTTCCTGCCCAGCGAGGATCAGACAAGCCAGTCCACGTCTTCCTGCCCAGCGAGGATCAGACAAGCTAGTCCACGTCTTCCTGCCAAGCCTAGTAAACTTGATAGTACAAGTTGAGGACATAGTATTATTTTATCAAGTTAGATTATTCAAGCTGCAAGTTTGTGTTTGTTTTGCTAGTTTTATCTATAGAACAGAAAATATACACTTGGCATGGATGCTGCCATATTGTTTTTTTCTTCATGATGTTTTAGGATTCATATTTCCACATTGCTTTTGTTTTATCACTCAATGCCGATCGAATAAAGCAAGATTTATTTTAATCATGCAAAAAAGTGCTTATCTGCACTATAAAGACTGATACATAGCATTTGTATGATGTAAACCCTTAACCTGCTACATATATATAATGGACTGTTCTTTTTTTTAATTAAGACTATTCCATTTATTTACTCGCAGGCTGATCTGGGTTTACAATGGATGCAAAGACTATTATAGTCGTGCTTAGTGGGTTAAGGGTTAACTAAGATTAGTCATTGTCGTACATGGGTGCCAATTTGGAAGAATTTATGTTGGATAGGTCTGTTGCTGGACTTTGGTTATACTGCATATTTTCGTAAGTGGCATTTTTATTGTTGCAATAGTAGTTTATATTTATAATGCATTGTATGTTCTATTTTTGTAAAATCTCACTTTATGTGTTCAGTAGTTTTAATGATTTTGTGCTTGCCAAACAAAACTTATGCTGCCCCAACATAAACTATGTTGGCCTAGCTCACCTAAGTTAGTTTGGCCCAAACTGACCAAATATAACATAAGTTGTCCCATCTATCACTCAGCACGAAGTGTGTTTGTTCAACACAGCTTTTGATTGGATTGTCCAGCAATAACAATGCCCCAAGTCAATAACAATGCCCCAAGTCATAGTTAGGGTAACTTAAAATAAACATTTAATAATATTATGCCAAGCGTACAGAGCCAAATTTTTTTTTGGACAAAAACAATTTAAACCAAACAATTTGTGTTAAAGTAAACATTTCTTACCATTAAAAGACCTAATTATGATGCCACAGTGTAACCTTTCCTGAAATTTATCAGCCCCTTTCGAATCATGGCCTTGTGCTTGTTTTCCCACATTATCATTTATTGATTTTCCACTTTCCAGTAATCATTATTGATGATTTGTAAATATGCCAGTAATGCTGTGTATCCCTTTTAAATGCATAAATATTCTAGACAATTATGCTTGTTATTCATTACGTGGTCCCGCCTTATTTCCATTAAGCGATGGGACAGCTTATATTAGCAGGATTTTATAACGGTATTTGGACAATTAATCACGTTTAAAAACATTTTTTACTGAAAAGAATGCGACAAACTGTTTATAATTGCCTAGTAAATGTTTTAATTTTACAACATGCAAACTTTCTAAGTCGAAATTAAGGTTTTGTTTCATACCCCAGCCAAACCCGTTTTTGCTTCTTGGAGAAGGGGTTGGATGGGGTATGAAAGTTAATACTCGGATCACGTAATGTGTGAAGCTGTCGTCTGTCTCAATTCTCAGCAAAGTAGTGCTGGCTAAACCATGTTAGCTCACCAGAGCTGGCTAAACCATGTTAGCTCACCAGGGCCAAAGGTTGAAGTTGAGCTAATATGAATGCTTCGTATTGCCAACCCCAACAGTCAAGTTTGTTCTTTGTTCGAATGAAGTCCCCAGTGTTAAAAATGGCCCCACCTGAGGGATCAAAAGTTTGTTTCAAATGTTTTACATGTTTCATGCATCAATATGAACGTGCATTCATCCTATAAATACCTGCTGAACCTATGTACCGGTAAGGCCTATGCATGGTTATGTCCGGGCATAAACTACTAAAACCTGAAAGGGTTTGGTCAGCAGCTTTGTTGAAGTGTCATTTGATGTATAAAAGTTGCTACCGGTAATATATCTGCCCTGTCGACCATTGATACCATATCTTCCATGTCGACTGTTAAATAATATATCTTCTGTGTAAACTGCTAAAACCATATCTTATGTGTAAGTTGTTGATACGTGTACCATATCTTACGTGTGTTAATACCATATCTTGCATGTAAGTTGCTGATACATGTACCATATCTTACGTGTGTTAATATCATATCTTGCATGTAAGTTGCTGATACATGTACCATATCTTACGTGTGTTAATATCATATCTTGCATGTAAGTTGCTGATACATGTACCATATCTTACGTGTGTTAATATCATATCTTGCATGTAAGTTGCTGATACATGTACCATAGCCTATGTGGGTTAATATCACATCTTGCGTGTAAGTTGATACATGTACCATATCTTTCGTGTGTTAATATCACATCTTGCGTGTAAGTTGATACATGTACCATATCTTACGTGTAAGTTGTTGATACATGTACGTTTCATATGCATAACTTGTTGATACATGTACCATATCGTACATGTAATTTGTGTATCATATGTGTAACTTATTGATGCGTGTACGATATCATGTGTGTGTTAATATCATATCTTGTTAAAATTGTTGTTACAGATTATATGACGATACAGGAAGCTTTTATTTATTATTGTCTTTATATTACTTTTAGATTATAGTATTTGTGTTAATCGGAGCTCGGCATCAAAGTAATTATTTGCACTGCCACGTGTCGTGTACGCTTTGCTTTTTGCAATGAAAAAACCAACAAACATATAAAACAGTTGTGCTGTTTGTAGTTTTTGTATGAAATAAAGGAATGTGTTTAAGCTTATTAGCAAAAGAAAAGGAAATCTGAAAATGCTGTTTGTCTTTCCTGTGTTAAGGCATTTGTGACCGTGGGTACACTTAAAAAAGAAAGTACCTCGGGGTTTGTAAGTTGACTCTGTGTTTTTAAAAATCATAAAATGATGTGTTTATTATGAAAGTAAATATGTGTCATAGGGCTTAAGGTTGATTGAAGATTGTTGTTATATCTAAGTGATCTACCACGTATGTCATACTTCGTAGATTGTTGTTATATCTAAGTGATCTACCACGTATGTCATACTTCGTAGATTGGTGTTATATCTAAGTGATCTACCACGTATGTCATACTTCGTAGATTGGTGTTAAGGACATTTCCTACAGTTGTTTTATGCGCATACCCGTCTAACAGCGACTATGTACCCAAATATATGTATTTTTCACCTGGTTGTGCCGCCTTTCCGAAGAAAATTGCATAGGGATCACTTTGTCGTCCGTCAGTCCGTTACGAAAACTTGTTGGTTATAACTTTCTCATTTCTTGATATTTCTTCATCAAACTTTCAATATATACTCATCATGACAACATGACATGACCATACTAAAATACAAAGGTCAAGGTCACACTGAAGGTCAAAATACTCATTTTTCTTCACGAAAACTTACTCAGGCCAGTTTGTCAAGGTCATTTATCTGGGTCCAAAAAACCTTGTTATACTGACAAAGCGCTGACAGGCGACACAAGTGTTCCGCAGAACACCATCCAGTTTTAATTATTATGAACCTAATTAACTGTTTAGCTTAAGACATTTGTTGATCACTAAAATCAAGTATTGTTTCAGTATTTGATACAGACCACTAAGAGATTATTGGTTTAGCCGTTATAGCCTGTTGGCCTTGGCCAGTAGACCAAGGCCAACTCTTGCTTCAAACAGCATTTCCCCTGAAACTGCTGGGTATAATTTGAGTGGTCCTCTCTCAGAGTTCCTAATCCGTCAACAAATATGGCCTATGTTACTAAAAATAGAAACATCTTTCAACAATTTCTTCTCAAGAACTGTTGGGTAGATCAGTATGAAGAAACTTCACAGGAAACGTCCTTGTGTGGTCCTCTTAGATTTATACAAATTATCCCAATCCGTCAACAAATATTGCCACCGTTACTTGAACCTTTAAACCAATTCTTCTCATTAACCAATGACCAAATTGTTTTGAACCCCACCGAAGGGCGGCATATAGTAGTCGCACGGTCCGTCCGTCTCCATTCGTGTCCGTTAATAACTCTGACATTCATGGACGGATTTTCAAATAACTTGGCACAAGCGTCACCTCAACCAGACGACGTGTCACGCACAAAATTCAGGTCCATGCCTCCAAGGTCACACTTAGAGGTCAAAGGTAACTTCAGGGGCATTTGTCAGTGACATTTCTTGTTTCCCTCTTAATGTCTCTCTCTTCCACCCCATCACCCCGTCAAAATCTGCCATTTTTCAGATGATATACGATGGCAATAATATCTTAAAAATCCTCTGCTTTTGATTGGGTGAATTGCGATGAAAGTTATATCGTTAGATTGGAAATAATGTAACTAAAACAATGAGTGGTAGTTTATTGAAATCGGTAAAGAACTTTTGAAGTTAGGATGGGTTAAAATAGCAATTTTACCATACAGACTCGATGACATCGCAGAAACAGTATGCACAAGAAAGCTATGCATGTGATAATATTTTTACTATCACCCTCGCGTCAAATAGTAAAAAATTACACATTGTTGTCTATGGGGATTTAGCACGAGCATTTCATGTGAGGAAAAGGGAAATAACTTTTGTTTACTATAATTGCAATTATCTATCAATACTGCTTTGGCTCAGGGTGAAATGAAATCAAACAGGCTGGAATATTCCCACACACCCTGCTGGAATATTCCCATACACCCTGCTGGAATATTCCCACACACCCTGCTGGAATATTCCCACACACCCTGCTGGAATATTCCCATACACCCTGCTGGAATATTCCCACACACCCTGCTGGAAATCTGGGTAACTAATATTATTTCCACATATATCATGCAGTTTCCTTCATTCATAAATAGAATAGGAGAATATATATTGAGATTGAATAAAATTAATGTACTTCACTTTGAATTTTGTTATTAAATTTGCATAATTTAGGTTGTACTGAAATTATAGGAAATGTGCCAAAAATGGAATATGGGTCACATATTTATCTTAAGAGATCTCGAAAGCAAAGTTACATTGGTGACCTATTCTTTTCAAAGCTGAAATATGCTTCGGACAGACAGTTCTACCTATGTACCAGATCTTTTAAAAACAAGAGGTCAATGACCTTGAAGCTCTACTGATTGATTTTGATTTCAGGAAGTAGTCGCTACAAACTGTTTTTTTGAAAATCTATTTTTAGCCGTGGTGGCCATCTTGAATTTCCGGCCGACAAAGATGGCCACTGACAGCCATGTTTAACATTGAATCAAAATAATGTTCGACTCGGATAACCATCATGTCATGCTGATCATTTTAGAAAAAGTCCCATATCAATATCTCTTATAGTTTTCAAGAAGTAGTCGCTACAAACTTATTTTTTAAAAATCTATTTTTAGCCATGGCGGCCATCTTGAATTTCCGGCCGACCTGAAATTTTGCTAAGATCAATTAGACATCAAGAGCAACATTCGTGTGAAGTTTCATGAAAATCCGTCAAGTAGTTTCAGAGGAGTAGTCGCTACAAGTTATCATTATATAACTCTTATGTAAACATACATGGCCACTGGCAGCCATGTTTAACGTCAAATCAAAATAATGTTCGACTTGAATAACCATCATGTCATGCTGATCATTTTAGAAAAAGTCCCATATCAATATCACTTATAGTTTTCAAGAAGTAGTCGCTACAAACTTGTATTTTGAAAATCTATTTTTAGCCATGGCGGCCATCTTGAATTTCCGGCCGACCTGAAATTTTGCAAGGATCAATTAGACATCAAGAGCAACATTCGTGTGAAGTTTCATGAAAATCCGTCAAGTATTTTCAGAGGAGTAGTCGCTACAAGTTATCATTATATAACTCTATGTAAACAAAGATGGCCACTGGCAGCCATGTTTAACGTCGAATCAAAATAATGTTCGACTCGGATAACCATCATGTCATGCTGATAATTTTAGAAAAAGTCCCATATCAATATCTCTTATAGTTTTCAAGAAGTAGTCGCTACAAACTTATTTTTTAAAAATCTATTTTTAGCCGTGGCGGCCATCTTGAATTTCCGGCCAACCTGAAATTTTGCTAGGATTAATTAGACATCAAGAGCAACATTCTTGTGAAGTTTCATGAAAATCCGTCATGTAGTTTTAGAGGAGTAGTCGCTACAAGTTTTCATTATATAACTCTATGTAAACAAAGATGGCCGCTGGCAGCCATGTTTAACGTCGAATCAAAACGATTTTCTACAAGGACCAACATCATGTCATGCTGATCATTTTAGAAAAAGTCCCATATCAATATCTCTTATAGTTTTCAAGAAGTAGTCGCTACAAACTTATTTTTTAAAAATCTATTTTTAGCCGTGGCGGCCATCTTGAATTTCCGGCCGACCTGAAATTTTGCTAGAATTAATTAGACATCAAGAGCAACATTCCTGTGAAGTTTCATGAAAATCCGTCAAGTAGTTTCAGAGGAGTAGTCGCTACAAGTTTTCATTATATAACTCTATGTAAACAAAGATGGCCGCTGGCAGCCATGTTTAACGTTGAATCAAAACGATTTTCGACAAGGACCAACATCATGTCATGCTGATCATTTTAGAAAAAGTCCCATAGCAATATCCCTTAGAGTTTTCAAGAAGTAGTCGCTACAAACTTGTTTTTTAAAAACCTATTTTTAGATTTGGCGGCCATCTTGGATTTCACATCTACATGAATTTTTGCTAGGATCAACTAGACTTCATGGGCAACATTTCTGTAAAGTTTCATGAAAATCTATTCAGTAGTTTCAGAGGAGTAGTCGCTACAAATAAAAAGTTAACGGACGGACGGACAGACAGACAGACGGACGGACGGACAGACGGACGGACGACGGACGCCGCACCACGGCATAAGCTCTGCTGATCTCTGATCAGTAGAGCTAAAAACTATTCATAGGAAAAAATATAAAAAAACTGTAGGAAATGTTCTTAAATCATTAGTAATGTAAAACTGATGTCAGACTTGGAAGATTAATGTAATAATGAGTTATCTACCATTTGATGAAAATACTTTGAAGATTAGTGTTATTAGATATATTACTTTATAGATTGGCATTATATTGGTTAGTAATCTACTGAAGATGAGTTTATAGGGTCACAGAATGATTATAAACAAATTGTTTGTATTCCACATTATAGAGAATTCAATGTGTATTAGATAAAATAAAGTTGATATTTGAAGGTGATAACTCCTTTTTGCTGTTTTTATTTAAAACCAGTAACTACGGTAACTGACCGTTTTTATTGTGTTTTTTTGTAAAGCAAATGACAATATATTTTCGCTTTAGAGGGACTGCAGTGTGTGGTAAGTGTCAATCCAAATGCACAAAATGAAAACCCTCATAATGTGCTCAGTTTCACATGAATGTGCGCATGCACAGAATTGAACTGCATGCTGCCATCAGTTTAATTTTTTTTGCTTATGAAAGTGTTTGGTTTGGAAAACTCTGCTGTTCTTGTTTTTTGGAAGAAAAATGTACGAGTAGTTGAACGGAAGCGCTTATGCTTGAAAATCTTCAAAGTCCAGTAACTCTGCCAAAAACCATTCATTCATTTCTGTAGTAGAGGCAGAGCTCTTTATTCTTCCTGGGTAAAACCAGCACTATAAATCTCCCGCCAACCTACACTTCCTGGGTAAAACCAGTACTATAAATCTCCCGCCAACCTACACTTCCTGGGTAAAACCAGTACTATAAACCTCCCGCCAACCTACACTTCCTGGGTAAAACCAGTAATAGCAATCTCCCGCCAACCTACACTTCCTGGGTAAAACCAGTACTATAAACCTCCCGCCAACCTACACTTCCTGGGTAAAACCAGCACTATAAATCTCCCGCCAACCTACACTTCCTGGGTAAAACCAGCACTATAAATCTCCCGCCAACCTACACTTCCTGGGTAAAACCAGCACTATAAACCTCCTGCCAACCTACACTTCCTGGGTAAAACCAGCACTATAAATCTCCCGCCAACCTACACTTCCTGGGTAAAACCAGCACTATAAATCTCCCGCCAACCTACACTTCCTGGGTAAAACCAGCACTATAAATCTCCCGCCAACCTACACTTCCTGGGTAAAACCAGTACTATAAATCTCCCGCCAACCTACACTTCCTGGGTAAAACCAGTACTATAAACCTCCTGCCAACCTACACTTCCTGGGTAAAACCAGTACTATAAATCTCCCGCCAACCTACACTTCCTGGGTAAAACCAGTACTATAAATCTCCCGCCAACCTACACCTCCTGGGTAAAACCGTAAAACCAGTACTATAAACCTCCCGCCAACCTACACTTCCTGGGTAAAACCAGTACTATAAACCTCCCGCCAACCTACACTTCCTGGGTAAAACCAGTACTATAAACCTCCCGCCAACCTACACTTCCTGGGTAAAACCAGTACTATAAATCTCCCGCCAACCTACACTTCCTGGGTAAAACCAGTACTATAAATCTCCCGCCAACCTACACTTCCTGGGTAAAACCAGTACTATAAATCTCCCGCCAACCTACACTTCCTGGGTAAAACCAGTACTATAAACCTCCCGCCAACCTACACTTCCTGGGTAAAACCAGTACTATAAACCTCCCGCCAACCTACACTTCCTGGGTAAAACCAGTACTATAAATATCCCGCCAACCTACACTTCCTGGGTAAAACCAGTACTATAAACCTCCCGCCAACCTACACTTCCTGGGCAAAACCAGTACTATAAATCTCCCGCCAACCTACACTTCCTGGGTAAAACCAGTACTATAAATCTCCCGCCAACCTACACTTCCTGGGCAAAACCAGTACTATAAATCTCCCGCCAACCTACACTTCCTGGGCAAAACCAGTACTATAAATCTCCCGCCAACCTACACTTCCTGGGTAAAACCTGTACTATAAACCTCCCGCCAACCTACACTTCCTGGGTAAAACCAGTACTATAAACCTCCCGCCAACCTACACCTCCTGGGTAAAACCGTAAAACCAGTACTATAAACCTCCCGCCAACCTACACTTCCTGGGTAAAACCAGTACTATAAACCTCCCGCCAACCTACACTTCCTGGGTAAAACCAGTACTATAAACCTCCCGCCAACCTACACTTCCTGGGTAAAACCAGTACTATAAATCTCCCGCCAACCTACACTTCCTGGGTAAAACCAGTACTATAAATCTCCCGCCAACCTACACTTCCTGGGTAAAACCAGTACTATAAATCTCCCGCCAACCTACACTTCCTGGGTAAAACCAGTACTATAAACCTCCCGCCAACCTACACTTCCTGGGTAAAACCAGTACTATAAACCTCCCGCCAACCTACACTTCCTGGGTAAAACCAGTACTATAAATATCCCGCCAACCTACACTTCCTGGGTAAAACCAGTACTATAAACCTCCCGCCAACCTACACTTCCTGGGCAAAACCAGTACTATAAATCTCCCGCCAACCTACACTTCCTGGGTAAAACCAGTACTATAAATCTCCCGCCAACCTACACTTCCTGGGCAAAACCAGTACTATAAATCTCCCGCCAACCTACACTTCCTGGGCAAAACCAGTACTATAAATCTCCCGCCAACCTACACTTCCTGGGTAAAACCTGTACTATAAATCTCCCGCCAACCTACACTTCCTGGGTAAAACCAGTACTATAAATCTCCCGCCAACCTACACTTCCTGGGTAAAACCAGCACTATAAATCTCCCGCCAACCTACACTTCCTGGGTAAAACCAGCACTATAAACCTCCCGCCAACCTACACTTCCTGGGTAAAACCAGCGCTATAAATCTCCCGCCAACCTACACTTCCTGGGTAAAACCAGCGCTATAAACCTCCCGCCAACCTACACTTCCTGGGTAAAACCAGTACTATAAATCTCCCGCCAACCTACACTTCCTGGGTAAAACCAGCACTATAAACCTCCCGCCAACCTACACTTCCTGGGTAAAACCAGCACTATCCTACACTTCCTGCAGGCATGAGACAGACTAATGTTGAAAAGGGAGGAACTTTGCTGCTAGTGGGGGCTGGGGGCATGCCTCCCCAGAAAAATTTAGATTCCTAGGTGCTCCGAGATGCAATCTGGCTGAAGGCCAGCAGAGCTTATGGGATGACGAGTTGTCCGTCGTCCGTCCGTCCGTCGTCCGTCTGTTAACTTTTGCCTTGTGAACACTCTAGGGCCATCATTATTAATCGGATCTTTACGAAAGTTTGCCAGTGTCTTTATATCAATGAAAGCTCGGACAAGTACGAAAACCAGCCGTATCGGATAAATTTCACCGGAGTTATGGCCCTTATTTGCTGAAAAATGCCATATTAAGCCTTGTGAACACTCTAGCACCTTCATTTATTATTTGATCTTTACCAAACTTGCACAGATTGTTAATATCAATGAAAGCTCGGCCAAGTTCGAAAACCAGCCAAATTGGATCAGTAACACCGGAGTTATGGCCCTTTTTTTTCTGAAAATTGCCATTTTCTGCCTTGTGAACGCTCTAACAACTTCATTTATTATTTGATCATTACCAAAATTGCAAAGATTGTTAATACCAATGATAACTTGGACAAGTTCGAAAATCAGCTAAATTGGGTCAGTAACACCAGAGTTATGACCCTTGTTTTTTCTGAAAAATGCCATTTTCTGCCTTGTGAACACTCTAGCACATTCATTTATTATTTGATCTTTACCAAACTTGCACAGATTGTTAATATCATTGAAAGCTCAAACAAGTTCGAAAACCAGCTCAATCAGATTAGTAGCACCGGAGTTATGGCCCTTGTTTATTCTGGAAAATGCTATTTTCTGCCTTGTGAACACTCTAGGGCCTTCAATATTAATCAAACCTTTACTTAACTTTGCCAGTGTCTTTATATGAATGAAAGCTCAGATAAGTTCGAAAACTGGCAAGATCGAAATAATTTCACCGGAGTTATGGCCCTTGTGTTGCTGAAAAATGCCATATTAAGCCTTGTGAACATTCTAGCACTTTCATTTATTATTTGAACTTTACCAAACTTGCACAGATTGTACAAGTTCGAAAACCAGCTAGATTGGACCATTAACAGCAGAGTAATTGCCCTTGATTTAGTTAAAATTGCTATATTTTGCCTCATTAAGATGATAGGGCCTTCATCTTTCATCCAATCTTAACCAAACTTTACCGGATTGTTTATATCAATGGCAGCTAGGACAAGTTTGAAAACTAGCTGTATCGGACCATTAACAGGGGAGTTATGGCCCTTGATTTAGTTAAAAATGTTATATTTTGCCTCAAGACGATAGGGCCTTTATCTTTCATTCAATCTTTACCAAACTTTACCAGATTGTTTATATAAATGAAGGCTCGGACATTTCGAAAATCGGCCAGATCGGACCAGTAACAGCGAGTTAATGCTATATTTTGCCTCGTTAATTCGATAGGGCCTTCATCTTTCATCTGATCTTTACAAAACTTTACCTGATTGTTTATATCAATGACAGCTCAGACAATTTCGAAAACCAGCCAGATCGGACCAGTTACAGATGAGTTATGGCCCTTGATTTAGTTAAAAATGCTATATTTTGCCTCGTTAATTCGATAGGACCTTCATCTTTCATCTGATCTTTACAAAACTTAACCTGATTGTTTATATCAATGACAGCTCAGAAAATTTCGAAAACCAGCCAGATCGGACCAGTAACAGATGAGTTATGGCCGTTGATTTAGTTAAAAATGCTATATTTTGCCTCGTTAAGACGATAGGGCCTTCAATTTTCATATGCGATCTTTATGAAACTTTAATAGATCGTTAATATCAATGACAGCTTGTCAAGTTCGAAAACCAGATCGGACGAGTAACAGTGGAGTTATGGCCCTTAATTTAGTTAAAAATCCTATATTTTGCCTCGTTAAGATGATAAGGCCTTCATCTTTCATCCGATCTTTAACAAACTTTACCAGATTGTTAATATCAATGAAAGCTTGGACAAGTTCGAAAAACATCCAGATTGGACCATTTACATCGGAGTCATGGCCCTTGATTCTCTGACATATGCTATATCTTGGCCTCATTAAGATGAAAGGGCCTTCATTTGGCCGGATTTCATTGAAACTTTGTAGGGATGATCAGTACCAAGCCTAGTTGTACATAGTCACCGTGTTCCAGTTGAATGATTTTGGCGGAGTTATAGCCCTTTAAAGGTTTTAATACACAAACTTTGTTCCGACTAGTTCTCTTGAACCCCTGGCCGAATTAAAAGAAACTTTTTAGGGACAATCAATTCTATGTCTAGTTGTGCAAATCATCACCGTGTTCCGGTTGAATGGTTTTTGGCGGAGTTATGGCCCTTTTAATACACAAACTTTGTTCTGATCTACTTCTTCTGAACCCCTTGCCAGATTTCAATGAAACTGCAGGGATGATCAGCACCAAGCCTAGTTGTGCATGTCATCGTCACGTTCCGGTTTACAGATATTTGGCAGAGTTATGGCCCTTTAAAGGATTTTGATACCACAATTTTTTTTTGGGCTAGTTCTCCTGAAGCCCTGGCAGGATACAGGCGAAACTTGACAAGGATGATCAGTATCAAGCCTAGTTGTGCATATCATCGCCATATTTCGGTTGAATGATTTTTGGCAGAGTTGTGACCCTTTAAATGTTTTAATACACAAACTTTGTCCAGATTAGTCTCTTTTGAACTCTTTGCCAGATTTCAGCGAATCTTGGCGAGGATGATCAGTACTAAGCCTAGTTGCACCTGTCATTGCCATGTTCTGGTTGAATGATTTTTGAAAGACTTATGGCCCCTTATACATAAACTTTATCTTGAGCCAGTAGAGCGTCCACAGGCCCTCTTGGGCCTCTTGTTAGTAGGACTTTTACAAATTTTTGTAATTTGTTTTATAAATTTTACAAAATTACTTACTTTTACAAATTTTTGGCTGCACTGGAAAAATGTTTTGGCTAGTCACTGGGCATGGCCGCTACCACGAGGCAATCTGGAATCTCTTCTGTGGTCAAACACTCATACCCACCTATACAAAAAAAAAAAGACAAAAAAGAAATTACCCTCCCCACTCCAAATTTTCTCAACGAATTTACACTAATCTCAAAAATGGTCCCTGGGACTCTAAAATGGCCGGAAATCCGCCGATCGGCGGAAATGTCTCATGCCTGTTCCTGGGTTAAACAAGTATTATAAACCTCTGCCAACCTACACTTCCTGGGTAAAACCAGTACTATGAACTCCCACCAACCTACACTTCCTGGGTTAAACCAGTACTATGAACTCCCACCAACCTACACTTCCTGGGTAAAACCAGTACTTTAAATCTCCCGCCAACCTACACTTCCTGGGTTAAACCAGTACTATGAACTCCCACCAACCTACACTTTCTGGGTAAAACCAGTACTAAAAACCTCCCGCCAACCTACACTTCCTCGGTAAAACCAGTACTAGAAACCTCCCGCCAACCTACACTTCCTCGGTAAAACCAGTACTAGCAACCTCCCGCTAACCGTAACAATCTACACTTTCTCACTTGACAGGTTGAGCTCCCAATGAGATTCGAAACCCGCAGCGGTGAGAGGTGAGAGAACAAAGTCGTGACCTGGGCCCTGTTTTATTAAACATCTTACGATAAGTCTTAAATTTTAAAATTGTTCACTTTTTTCACCTAAGCATTCAATGTAGACAATTATGTGTGCACGCAGTGCAGAAATGTCACACGTATAAGAAAATGTAATGAAACCACGTTTATTTGAAAATATTTTATAGTCAAACATTTAAGAAATTGATTTGATCAAAATGGTCATAAGTTTTCATAAAACGGGGCCCAGGACTTTAATATGACGAAACTGGTGGTTTCAAATAAAGCAACTTGAACGGAGTGTCCTCTGTATACAAAATATTTTTATTGACCAACATGTTTAACAATACATGTTTATATACAAAACAATGATAAGCATTTATAATATGTTCACCCAATATTAACAAGAAATTGAATTGGGGTTTTAAGGCGCACCAACACATGAAAGGTTATATGGCGCCTAACAGGAATGAACATGCCAGGCTCATCCTCCATGTACATCGAGATAAAATACGGAGAACGAGCCTAGAACCTTCTCACCCTGAACTGCAGAGTTCAATGACCTTGAATGTTCAACTGACAAGAAACTAACTGGTTTTTAACAGCCATTTTGTAAACAGAAATTATATATATTCTGACACTCTTACACAGTGATCATTAGTTTTTACTATACATGTACAACTCTGTAAAGAAAAGATGCTGCTGGTGGCCATGTTGATGCTGATCCAAATGAAGTTTTTGTTAAGGACTAACTACATGTCATGCCCGTTATTTTGGTAAAGGTTCCTCAAGATACATGTCCCGGGTTTTAAGGCGCACAAACACATGAAAGGTTATATGGCGCCCAACAGTCATGAACATGCCAGGCTCATCCTCCATGTACATCGAGATGAAATATGGAGAACGGGCCTAGAACCTTCTCACCCTGAACAGCAGAGTTGCTGCAAATTCTATCGTAGAAACTCAATTTACGCTGGAGCCACATTTATTGTTTTTCTGCCACTGCTCTTTTGATGTGAGCAATGATTAAACCTTCTTCAAAGGGAATAATAATAATAAAACAAATTAAACAAAAAGTTATGGGCCTTTATCAGATGCTGCTGAAGATGTTTACAATGTTTCACTGCTGTAGACCTTATACTTCAAAATTTATAAGCCACAATCAGTTGTCAGGTAAAAGTTAACGGACAGACAGAAAATGCCACAACATAATACGTCCTTATTACAAATTTAACATGAACAAAAATCCCTAATAGAACCAGTACATGGAGACTATTTTAGTTCAGGCTGTATTTCACGTTCTATTCAATTATGTCATAACAAAGGCTTAAAAAAAAATATGCCTATGTATAACTAAAGGATTAACAAATAATTTACTATGCTTATTATAAATTAAAAATAGTTCTCTTTCATAGAAAACATAATCTGCAATATTTACAATTTACGTACATAATTTCGTTGTTCACCAAATATGATGCAAAACTTATGTGTTTTTGTTTTTTAAATAACATGAAAATGAGAGATATTAAAAATTGAGCAAAATTATCCCTCCACGGTTGGTACAGAGCTGGTATGGTAAAAACTGTGCCTCAACCGGGACTCAAAACCACGTTATCTGATTTACCGTACCGCTCTACCAACTGAGCTATCGAGGACATACGGTTAGGAATTGATTATTCACAATTTACCTGTTCCCGGTTACACATATGAACATAACCACAAAATAATATTAAAACAACGGTTATTTATGATTATTATAAATAGAATGAGCCTTATTTCATATTGGCAAATCACAAGTTATACATAAATATAAACATCTTGTGAGTTTCAGCATAGATAACCATCACCTGTTAAATAAACATCCCTAACATGGAAACATTTCGTACATAAATATTTGGTTTGTATCGCTCGATGCGTACATCCCTAACTCGGGAACCATTCTGTGTAGAAAGATTTGGTTTGTATCAAATTAATGCATACATCCCTAGCTCTATTCCCTGTAGAAAGATTTGATTTGTATCAAGCAGATGCTTACCTGGATAAACATAATATCATTAAGCCATTAAAATTGCTCACTTGTGTAAGTAAGGGTGTTCACAAATACGAATATTCTCAGCTCATAATTAGATCTACATGTTAACACTCTTATCTCCCCCGGGTGACGTTATTATCTCCCCTAGGTGACCTCTAATCTTCAATGTTATTATCTCCCCAGGTGACATCAAATTTTCAGCGTAGTTATCTCCACCAGGTGACATCTGATCTTCTATGTAATAATCTCCCCTAGGTGACATCTAATCTTCAATGTTATTATCTCCCCTGGGTGACATCTAATCTTCAGCGTAGTTATCTCCCCTAGGTGACATCTGATCTTCTAAGTAGTTATCTCCCCTAGGTGATATCTAATCTTCAATGTTATTATCTCCCCTGGATGACATGTAATCTTCAGCGTAGTTATCTCCCCTAGGTGACATCTAATCTTCAAAGCAATTATCTCCCCCAGGTGACATCTAATCTTCAGCATAGTTATCTCCCCTAGGTGACATCTTATCTTCAACGTAGTTATCTCCCCTAGGTGAGGTATCATCCATCACGACCAACAACAGCAGAGATAGCTGTGTACATGTCCTCCTTCAGAAACAACAACCGCCACTTGGTCAGCAGACGGTCCAGCTTTTTCTTCTTGAGATTCGAATCCTCGGATTCTTCTGTTGGGAGAATAGAAACTTATTAATGATGTTATTTAGGAACATGTTAGGGAAAACATGGTAGAAAACAGCATTTTTCATTACATTTGTTGTTTTTGATCTTGTTCGAGCTTTCATTTGATTTGTTTGTTAAGTGTTTAAGGTAATTTTTCATCACATTTCCGGATATCTGTGACGGTTGATTTTTAGTGGTGGAGGAAACCGCTCTCTATTCCTTGGTAGAACTATAACTATACCTCCTGCCATATGTAGAACTAGAACTATACCTCCTGCCATATGTAGAACTAGAACTGTACCTCCTGCCATATGTAGAACTAGAACTATACCTCCTGCCATAGGTAGAACTATAACTATACCTCCTGCCATAGGTAGAACTATAACTATACCTCCTGCCATATGCAGAACTAGAACTATACCTCCTGCCGTATGTAGAACTATAACTATACCTCATGCCATATGTACAACTATAACTATACCTCCTGCCGTATGGAGAACTATAACTATACCTCCTGCCGTATGCAGAACTATAACTATACCTCCTGCCATATGCAGAACTATAACTATATCTCCTGCCATATGTAGAACTAGAACTATACCTCCTGCCATATGTAGAACTAGAACTATACCTCCTGCCATATGTAGAACTAGAACTATACCTCCTGCCATATGTAGAACTATAACTATACCTTGCCATATGTAGAACTATAACTATACCTCCTGCCATATGTAGAACTATAACTATACCTCCTGCCATATGTAGAACTATAACTATACCTCCTGCCATATGTAGAACTATAACTATACTTTACTATACCTTGCCATATGTAGAACTATAACTATACCTCCTGCCATATGTAGAACTATAACTATACCTCCTGCCATATGTAGAACTAGAACTATACCTCCTGCCATATGTAGAACTATAACTATACCTCCTGCCATATGTAGAACTATAACTATACCTCCTGCCATATGTAAGAACTGACACTTTCTCACAAGTTAAACTCCCTGTGGGATTCGAACCCGCAGAGGTGACAGGAGAGAAGATTTCAAATGCAGAGTATTTACCCTCTTTACCACAGAGGGCTTAGCTTTCAATGATATAAAGACCCTGACAAAGTTTGGTAAAGATCAAATGCAATATAGACGTTCACGATTGAGCATGGAATTCCATTCATACTGACGCAATGTCATCGTGTGTTCAACTCCGCCCCATTCCTAGCTAAATGTAAACAAGAGTGTGAATATATAATGAGTAGTTGTCACTCTCGTCACCGATTCGTCGACCCATTGTTGCCACAGTAGCAAGCGATCTTTACACACAAATGTGTGTAGTCTTCATCATTGTTTTTTGAATGTGTATGAAAGGTCTCGCGCAGCCTTGCAATGAAAATAACACAATATTTAGCGCAGTGAACGATGCTTGATGGCTCACGACAAATTAGCAAAATGATTTATATTTAGGGGCTGATCATCATTTTCACATCTCCCGAGTTAAATTGTCCGCACGGTTTTACACAACTCTGGCAAGCGAGAATATCCGTTCACATGACAATATATGGATATGCCCAATTTCATTTTTAGGTAGAGTTGGAAATTGTGTATAAAACAGTGGGTCTATAACGAACCTTTTGATGTTGGCGGCATTTTTTCCAAATTGACTCAGATAAAGGCCTACGTGACAAGTAGCAGGTGTTGAATTTTCCCCATTTAGGAGAGTACTCAATTGAATGGTTTTATAAATTAGATGTTTTGAATTATGTCTAACATTTTTGTGTTTTGTTTTACATTATGCTTTGTCAAGTTTTGTGCAATTAGATTTCCGTGTGTCCCTTTAATTCAGCTTCTGACTGTGTACTCGCTATTTAATACACAGTACACGCACGGATAGCAACGCACCTAGCAACAGAGTGGAAATTTACCTCGCTTGATTGCGTGTGTTTGTTTTATTTTATTTGGATTATTAAATGGTTTTAAATGGTTTCTAAACAGGTGCATGTACACACTGAACATGTTGTTGTTGTTCATTAAATGAACTAAATTTATTATGTGTGCACACATGAAGATAAAACTGCAAATTGTCGATCTGCCGAGTTTTCAGTCATTTAGAAAATCATCGCGATCCCTCGAAGGCAACTTTTCGTCAGCTTTCTCGGACATTTGTGATTGCCGCGGATCGCAACGGACCGCGATGGAACTCAGGTAATTCTGGGGGAAAATCCGCTATGATCAAATATTTACGTCTGCGCATTACCGCGTGGGCCCATCTGTATATATACTCAGTGTTGATTTTGGTCACGTGAGACTTGTAAGCGTGACGAGTGGGAGGTGTCAACTGATTCAATTCGCTGAGTAATTCCATTTATTGGACGGCGTCATCGGTTTTTTACATGTCTGATGTGTCAAACATCCATTGACACAAGCGATGTATTTCCATGCTCAGTGGGGAACGGCTGTATGATGGTGCTAGAGTGTAAACACAAATAAGTTCATGATGGATGATGGACGACAGAACAATGCACCATTACATAAGCTTGTGTGACCTTCATCCAGTAGGGCTAACGACACTAACAAATGTTATTCCTCACCAAATTTAAGTTCAGCAGAATCAGGCAGGCTTCTAAGAAGACAATATTGTAACGTGACGTCCATATTTGGTAGTTCCTCGTCTACAACCAGTCTCAGATGCACGTATGTGACAGACAAGTTAACACTAGGACTCCCCGTGAATAGGTCTTTGTACACCTCCTGAAAAATAGAGTAAAGTTGAAAAAGCAGAAAAAATGAAACTGAAACTATGCATTCCATGTATATATGAAACTGAACAAATCTATGCATGACAGAAGAGCTTTATGTCATTTTTAGCCCATCTTTAAGCTATATATGAGTTATTTTTTTGTGGTGGAGGCACACCATCCACTTATTCCTGTGTAGAACCAGTACTGTATACATACCTCCCACCATATGCTTGAATCAACACTTTCTCACTAACAAGAGCAGCTCCCAGTGGGATTTTAACCTGCAGCGGTGACAGGCAAGGTTTTCAAACGCAGGAAAGAAGAGCAATCCCATATGCTTGGAACTGGGTTAAATTCCAGGTCAGCCTCATCATTACAAACAAAGCATTAGTACCAGCCTAATACCCAAGAAATTATCATTATATTTATTCTTATTTTTAAATTCTGCTATTTAAAATAAATGGTTGAGACAAATTTAAATGTCTGTCATACCTGACAGTGTTTAACTCCCTCCCTTCTGTACACATATGCACGTAGGTAGTCATTTACTTTATCCACAAACTCTCTCACACCCAGTGCTGCAATAGAAAACAAAAACCAATTTGTAGATTAAAGGGACATGCAACAATCTAGATTTTCTTTAGCATAACTTTCATACTTAAAGTCATTTTTAACAATTATTTAAATAGTTCAAAGCAAATTGGTTCTCCATTTTATATATATATTTAAATATATTTAAATCTATACGGTAGAATAATTAAGATCAACTCAATTGTATTACATGTAGAGTAATGTATTTATTTAAATATATACAAGCATATTTAAACTCAAAATGAAACTGAAATTAATCAATCGAGCTTTAAGGGCTGCGAATACAGGGCTTGGCGAATACAGGGCGTGGGGAATACCCTACATATCACGAATATGAATATTTATTCATGAATATTCAGTAAAAGAAGCCAGAACAACAGAAGAGTACTTAATCTAAAGGTGATTATCACAGGTTACTCAGTCTTGGTAGATGTTAAATATTAATAAGCCTAACAGCACTTCAAATGATAACAGTGGTCCAAATTAGCACTAGCCTAAAGGTCAAAAACTAGTAAATATTAATTATTGTTTGGGGCGCTTGTTTCAGCCAAAGGTATTTTTTATAAGCTGTATATCAGTGAATCAGACATTTTTAGTGGTAAATAAAAATACCTTACTTTTCAAAATTATTTGAGAAATAAAATTTGCATGCCCGAAAGCTGTTTTTGATGGGGCATTTTCAATGCAAAAATCTGCTGCATGAAAATTTGAAAAATATATTTTTATAGCATTTGTTTCCGAAAATGGTTTCAAATTGTTGGATATTCGTAAATTAAGACAACCTGAAAGTTTTATAGCAAAATATGAAGGCTAACTGAAGTAATATGATATTTCTTAATTTTCTGCTGCCCCACCAACAAGGAATTGAATTGAATTGGGTTTTAAGGCGCACCAACCCAGGCTCATCTTCCATGTACATAGAGATAAAATATGGAAAATGGGCCTAGAACCTTCTCACCCTGAACTGCAGTCCTGGAGCCACGTTTATTGCCACCAACAAGGAATTTACATGGGAAAAGCCCCATCAAAAATCATTTGGCCTGTAAAATATTTATTTCTCAACCGATTTTCAAAACTAAGATATTTTTATTTACCACTAAAATTACCAGTTCTACTGCTATAAAATTGATTTACGTATTATTTAAATTGCTCAAGCTACTGCAGAAAAACCTTTGGCTGAAACAAGCGCCCCAAACAATAGGGCTAGTAAGTATCTAGAAATGTTACATAGTCAGACTTACGAAAATTGTAATAGTCCAAATGATTATATAATAATTCGGGCTAGTGAACAAAAAAATCCTAATTTATTTGACTGTGATAATATGTTTCTTTAAAAAGATGAGAATATCAAGATCTATCACCACATTCTCTGGTTTGAGGGCTGCCCTTAACTTAATACAGGGAAAACAATGTTTTCGCGATGATTTCAAATGTATTTTATCCAATTTGAAGCTTGAATTTTATTAATAAATAAAATCAGTAGAACAGCATACCATGAAAATTACGGTACAGCAACTTGATGTATAACACGTATTACTGTGATAAAAACAACAAACTATTCTTTAAAGCCATAAAAGGTTGGTTGTATTTTGAAATTTGGTTAGTGTTGGACTATTGTCTACATTTTACAGTCTATGGAAACTATTAAAAACATTGTATTCTGCAATATTCGAATAACACTGCAGCGAATACTGAATAAGAATCCAATATGGGACATTTTCGATTCATCAAATATCACGTGTATCATTTAATTTTAATGTTTGATAGCTGTGTCCAAACTGTGTTTTATTGGCTAGAGCATTTTTACCTAAATGCTCTTACCTAAATCATGTCATTACCTATATTCTCTTAGCTAAATGTCCTTACCTAAATGCTCTTACCATACATACTTACCTAAATGCTCTTACCTAAAGTCATTACCAGAATACCCAAATGTACTTACCTAAATGCTCTTACCTAAATATACTTACCTAAATATACTTACCTAAATGCTCTTACCTAAATATACTTACCTAAATGCTCTTACCTAAACATCTTTACCTACATGTCCTTACCTAATTGCTCTTACCTAAATGCCCTTACCTAAATGTCCATACCTAACTGCTCTTACCTAGATGTCCTTACCTAAATGCTCTCACCTAAATGACCTTACCTAAATGTTCTTACCTAAATGTCTTTACCTAATTGTCCTTACCTAAATGTCCTTACCTAAATGTCTTTACCTAATTGTCCTCACCTAAATGTCCTTACCTAAATGTTCTTACCTAAATGCTCTTACCTGAATGTCCTCACCTGAATGCTCTTACCTAAATATCTTTACCTAAATGTGCTTACCTAAATGATCTTACCTAAATGCCCTTACCTAAATGCTCTTACCTAAATGATCTTACCTAAATGTCCTTACCTAAATGCTCTTACCTAGATGTCCTTACCTAAATGTCCTAACCTAAATGTCCTAATTTAAATGCTCTTACGTAAATGTCCTTACGTACATGTCCTTACGTAAATGCTCTTACCTAAAGTCATTACCAGAATACCCAAATGTACTTACCTAAATGTTCTTCTTCCAATTGATGCACTGGAATAAAGGGAGGTAAGTTGTGTTGTCCTACAGTAAAGTTATCTCCCTTCTTTACAAACTGTACACAGTAATGTTCTGCTGCTGGATACTGGTCCCTGTAGATGGGATCAAACCGGACAACCATGTCACCAGCCATGGAGTGAATACTGACACCTGTGTACGATGATCGTATATAATATTAAAGGGAGGTAAATTATATTTTCCTATAACATCTTACTGTATTAATAGGAGGTAAATTATATGTTCCTGTATTAAAGGGACACACAGACATCTTGATTTGTTTAAATTTCACAGCATAACTTGCTTTTTTGTAATCATTAATATTAATTATTAGAATAGCTCAGAGTGAATTGTGCTTGCATATAACTGTTGATTATGTTGCACAAATAATATATTTATACATATGGTGAAGAACTGAACATTTTATTTAACTATATATGCAAGCAGTGTAAAGTCAAAATGATACGGGATTAATAAAGCGAGATGCTTCAAGAAAACTTCAAGATTGCCATGTGTCCCTTTAACACAAATTATAACCAGAAGACAAACTAAACAGCTTGTGATTGTTATAGATTTTCGAAATTTTAAGAGATTCTGAAAGAGGACCTGTAACGCTCAACTTTGTTACCTAACAAGAAGGGTGAAGTTTATTCTTTAATAAAGGGACATATCACAAGGACTACAAACATGTCTCCAGACAAAGATGCACATGAACAAATGTTAAACCCCACTCCCCCTACCCCCATCCCACCCCCGCCAAAAAAATATACTCGTCTTGAAATGAAATGCAATAAGCATGTACAAGGTCAAAACAATCCACTGGAAACAAGAGGTCAATGACCTTGAAGCTCTACTGATTGATTTTGATTTCAGGAAGTAATCACTACAGACTTGTTTTTTGAAAAAATATTTTTAGACGTGGCGGCCATCTTGAATTTCCGGCCGACCTGAAATTTTGCTAGGATCAATTAGACATCAAGAGCAACATTCCTGTGAAGTTTCATGAAAATCCGTAGTTTCACAGGAATAGTCGCTACAAGTTTTCATTATATTACTCTATGTAAACAAAGATGGCCGCTGACAGCCATGTTTAACGTCGAATCAAAATAATGTTTGACTCTGATAACCATCATGTCATGCTGATCATTTTACAAAAAGTCCTATATCAATATCACTTATAGTTTTCAAGACGTAGTCGCTACAAACTTCTTTTTTAAAAAATCTAATTTTAGCTGTGGCGGCCATCTTGAATTTCTGGCTGATCTGAAATTTTGCTAGGATCAATTAAACATTAAGAGCAACATTCCTGTATAGTTTCATGAAAATCTGCCAAGTAGTTTCAAAGGATTAGTCGCTACAAGTTTTTACTATATAACTCTATGTAAACAAAGATGGCTGCTGGCAGCCATGTTTAACGTTGATTCAAAACAATTTTTGACAAGGACCAACATCATGTCATGCTGATCATTTTACAAAAAGTCCAATATCAATATCACTTATAGTTTTCAAGTAGTAGTCGCTACAAACTTGTATTTTGAAAATCTATTTTTAGCCATGGCAGCCATCTTGAATTTCCGGGCGACCTGAAATTTTGCTAGGATCAATTAGACATCAAGAGCAACATTCCTGTGAAGTTTCATGAAAATCCGTCAAGTAGTTTCAGAGGAGTAGTCGCTACAAGTTTTCATTATATAACTCTATGTAAACAAAGATGGCCACTGGCAGCCATGTTTAACGTCGAATCAAAATAATGTTTGACTCTTATAACCATCATGTCATGCTGATCATTTTACAAAAAGTCCAATATCAATATCACTTATAGTTTTCAAGACGTACATGTAGTCGCTAAAAACTTCTTTTTTAAAAATCTATTTTTAGCTGTGGCGGCCATCTTGAATTTCTGGCCGATCTGAAATTTTGCTAGGATCAATTAAACATTAAGAGCAATATTCCTGTAAAGTTTCATGAAAATCTGTCAAGTAGTTTCAAAGGAGTAGTCGCTACAAGTTTTTATTATATAACTGTATGTAAACAAAGATGGCCTCTGGCAGCCATGTTTAACGTTGAATCAAAACGATTTTTGACAAGGACCAACATCATGTCATGCTGATCATTTTAGAAAAAGTCCCATATCAATATCACTTATAGTTTTCAAGAAGTAGTCGCTACAAACTTGTATTTTAAAAACCTATTTTTAGATCTGGCGGCCATCTTGGATTTCACATCAACATGAATTTTTGCTAGGATCAACTAGACTTCATGGGCAACATTTCTGTAAAGTTTCATGAAAATCCATTCAGTAGTTTGAGAGGAGAAGTCGCTACAAAAAAAAGTTTACGGACAGACAGACAGACGGACAGACGGACGCCGCACCACGGCATAAGCTCTGCTGATCTCTGATCAGTAGAGCTAAAAAAACAAGTTTGTGACAACACTTTTTTAACATGATATTTTAAACTCTCAAAGGTATAATGCATTTTAGGTAACAGTGACCGTGACCACGAGTAACCTTAAAAGAAATCCCAAGCTTATTTTAAACCCTAGGTTGGCGAGAGCTGTACGCAACACTCATCTCCATGTAGCGAACCTGCCTGTCCAATATATTTTTGATGCAATCATTCATTTGCAGAGTTATGGCCTGGACAAGAGTTTGAACTTTGACCTTCTCTGCGACCTTGACCCTCGGTTGGTGGCAGTTAAACATGACACATCGTCTCTATGGGATGAACCTTTCTGCAAAATATATTTTGGTTCAATCATTCAATGCAGTTACAGCCCGGACAAAAGTTTGACCTCAGCTTAATCCTAGATTGCCAGGAGATGTATGCGACACAATGTCTGCATGTGAACCTTTATGCGAAATACATGTATCTTTCTGATCCGAACATTTATTTAAAGTTATGTTTCCACACGAAAGCGAGACAGGCAACCCTATTGTTATGTATGCCCCCTCCTCCACCTTTGGTGCCTAATGAAGAGGTACTTAACCCATACCGTCACAATAGGTGCAATTGATAATTTTACCATCAATTTTAGTAAAAACAAGAGGCCCAGAGAGGGCCTGTGGACGCTCTACTGGCTAAAGATAAAGTTTATGCACAAGGGGCCATAACTCTTTCAAATATCGTTCAACCAGAACATGGTGATGACATAGGCAACTAGGCTTAGTACTGATTGTCCCTGACAAGTTTCGTTGAAATCCAGCCAGAGGTTCAGGAGAACTAGTCTGTACAAAGTTAGTGTATTAAAACTTTTAAGGGGCCATAACTCTGCCAAAATTCATTCAACCAGAACACGGCAATGATAGGTGCAACTAGGCTTGGTACTGATCATCCCCATCAAGATTCGTTGAAATCCAGCAAGGAGTTCAGAACAGACTAATCTGGACGTTTCTCTATTAAAACCTTTAAAGGGCCATAACTCTGACAAAAATCACTCAACCCGAATATGGCGATGATATGCACAACTGGCTTGATACTGATCATCCTTGTCAAGTTTCGTTAAAATCCAGCCAGGGGTTCAGGAAAACTAGCCCGGAAAATGTTTGCGTATCAAAAACCTTTAACGGGCCATAACTCCACCAAAAATCTGTTCACCGCAATGCGACATTGATATGCACAACTAAGCTTGGTGCTGATCATCCCTGTAAAGTTTCGTTGAAATATGGGGAGACATTCAGGAGAATAGTCCAGACAAAGTTTGTGTATTAAAACCTTTAAAGGGCCATAACTCTGCCAAAAAATCATTCAACCGGATCACGGCAAAGATTTGCACAACTAGACCTGAAACTGATCATCCCTAAAAAGTTTTGTTTAAATCTGGCCAGGGGTTCAGGAAAACTAGTCAGGACAAAGTTTGTGTATTAAAACCTTTAAAGGGACATAACTCCGCCAAAATCATTCAACTGGAACACAGTGACGATATGTACAACTAGGCTTGGTACTGATCATCCCTGAAAAATTTCAATGAAATTTGGCCAAATGAAGGCCCTTTCTTCTTAATGAGGCCAAAATATAGCATATTTCAGAAAATCAAGGGCCATAACTCTGGTGTAAATGGTCCAATCTGGCTGGTTTTCAAACTTGTCGGAGCTTTAATTGATAGTAACAATCTGGTCAAGTTTGGTAAAGATCGGATGAAAAATGAAGACCCTATCGTATTAACAAGGCAAAATATAGCATTTTTAACTAAATCAAGGGCCATAACTCCGCTGTTACTGGTCCGATCTGGCTGGTTTTCAAACTTGACTGAGCTTTCATTTATATTAACAATCTGGTAAAGTTTGGTAAAGATCTGATGAAAAATGAAGGTCCTATCGTCTTAACGAGGCAAAATATAGCATTTTTAACCAAATCAAGGGCCATAGCTCTGCTGTTGCTGGTCCGATCTGACTGGTTTTCGAAATTGTCCAAGCTTTCATTGATATTAACAATCTGGTAAAGTTTAGTAAAGATCGGATGAAAAATGCAGACCCTATCTTCTTAACGAGGCAAAATATAGCCTTTTTAACTAAATCAAGGGCCATAACTCCACTGTTACTAGTCCGATCTGACTGGTTTTCAAACTTATCCGAGCTTTCATTGATATTAACAAGATGTTAAAGTTTGGTAAAGATCGGATGAACAATGAAGCCCCTATCGTCTTAACGAGGCAAAATATAGCATTCTGAACTAAATCAAGTGCCATAACTCTGCTGTTACTATTCCGATATGAACGGTTTTCAAACTTGTCCAAGCTTTTATTGATATTAACAATCTGATAAAATTTGGTAAAGATCGGATGAACAATGAAGCCCCCATTGTCTTAAAGTTTGGTAAAGATCTGGCGAAAAATGAAGGTCCTATCGTCTTAATGAGGCAAAATATAGCATTTTTAATTATATCAAGGGCCATAACTCCGCTGTTACTGGTCCGATATGGCTGGTTTTCGAACTTGTTCGAGCTTTCAACGACATTAACAATGTAGTAAAGTTTGGTAAAGATAGGATGAAAAATGAAGGCCCTATCGTCTTAACCAGGCAAAATATAGCATTTTTAACTAAATCAAGGGCAATAACTCAGCCGATACTGGTCCGATCTGGCTGGTTTTCGAACTTGGCCGAGCTTTCATTAATAGTAACAATCTGGTAAAGTTTGGTAAAGATCGAGTGAAAGATGAAGGCCCTATCGTCTTAACGAGGCAAAATTTAGCATTTTGAACTAAATCAAATGCCATAACTCCACCGATACTGGTCCAATCTGGCTGGTTTTCGAACTTGTCCGAGCTTTTATTGATATATACAATCTGATAAAGTTTGGTAAAGATCGGATGAACAATGAAGCCCCTATCGTTTTAACGAGGCAAAATATAGCATTTTTAACTAAATCAAGGGCAATAACTCCGCTGTTAATAGTCCGATCTAGCTGGTTTTCGAGCTTGTCCGAGCTTTCATTGATATTAACAATCTGTGCAAGTTTGGTAAAGATCAAATAATAAATGAAGGTGCTAGAGTGTTCACAAGGCTTAATATGGCATTTTCAGCAAAACAAGGACCATAACTCCATTGAAATTACTTCGATCTTGCTGGTTTTCGAACTTGTTTGAGCTTTCATTGATATAAAGACACTGGCAAAGTTAAGTAAAGATCCGATTAATATTGAAGGCCCTAGAGAGTTCACAAGGCAGAAAATATTGTTTGTCAGAAAAAAACAAGGGCCATTACTCCGGTATTACTGATCCGATTTAGCTGGTTTTCGAACTTGTTCGAGCTTTCATTGATATTAACAATCTGTGCAAGTTTGGTAAATATCAAATAATAAATGAAGGTGCTAGAGTGTTCACAAGGCAGAAAATGGCATTTTTCAGAAAAAACAAGGGCCTTAACTCTAGTGTTACTGACCCAATTCACCTGATTTTCGAACTTGTCCAAGCTATAATTAGTATTAACAATCTGTGCAAGTTTGGTAATGATCAAATAATAAATGAAGGTGCTAGAGCGTTCACAAAGCAGAAAATAGCAATTTTCAGAAAAAAACAAGGGCCATAACTCCAGTGTTACTGATCCGATTTGGCTGGTTTTCGAACTTGTCCGAGCTTTCATTTATATTAACAACCTGTTAAAGTTTGGTAAAGATCGGATGAAAAATGAAGGCCCTAGAGTGGTCACAAGACAAAAGTTAACGACGGACGGACGACGGACGGACAACTCGGCATCCCATAAGCTCTGCTGGCCCTTGGCCAGTAGAGCTAAAAAAAAGGGGGAACAAATTTCATCATTGTATCTTTAATATTGTTAACTGTAGACCAAGATCAACAGAGGCATTTAAAAGCGTTTTGTACTCAATAATTGGCACACTTTGAAAAATATAGTTTGTTTTTTTCAATTGGGAGTTTTCTCTCAAAATTGGGAAAAAAATATATGTTCAGGCATTGTACTGGCTATCAATTGTTTCACATTATATTTGAATCTGAAATGAAATGGCATTTTAAGTTCTGCACAGCAACCTCAGAGGGAGATGTGATGATGGATGACATTTACCATCAGACATGAATCCACCAGAACAAACCCACTAGGGGAACAGGTCTGTAGCTTTATCCACTTAGCTACCTAGGCCAGTCTATATCAATATGAAACAAGATATGGACCAGATTTTACTCATTATGAATAGAACTGGATTTTATAGTCGCACCAACAGCTAAGGTCATATGGCGACATTCCAGCTTCCATTGTCGGAGGAAGATCCCAGGAACTCATCTGGGCAATTTTCGTGCACGGGCAGGCACCTGGGTAGAACCACTGACGTTCCGCAAGCCAACTGGATAGCTTCCTCACATAACCACACGGCAACGGATGTCCCTGACTCAGGCCAGAAAAAAAATACCTGTGTTTCTGGTTACCCGACTGTCCCTATTTGATGTGCCTATCCTAGTTTTTTACCATAAAACAAGAGGTCAATGACCTTGAAGCTCTACTGATTGATTTTGATTTCAGGAAGTAGTCGCTACAGACTTGTTTTTTGAAAAAATATTTTTAGCCGTGGCGGCCATCTTGAATTTCCGGCCGACCTGAAATTTTGCTAGGATCAATTAGACATCAAGAGCAACATTCCTGTGAAGTTTCATGAAAATCCGTCAAGTAGTTTCACAGGAATAGTCGCTACAAGTTTTCATTATATAACTCTATGTAAACAAAGATGGCCGCTGACAGCCATGTTTAACGTCGAATCAAAATAATGTTTGACTCTGATAACCATCATGTCATGCTGATCATTTTACAAAAAGTCCCATATCAATATCACTTATAGTTTTCAAGACGTAGTCGCTACAAACTTCTTTTTTAAAAAATCTAATTTTAGCTGTTGCGGCCATCTTGAATTTCTGGCCGATCTGAAATTTTGCTAGGATCAATTAAACATTAAGAGCAACATTCCTGTAAAGTTTCATGAAAATCTGCCAAGTAGTTTCAAAGGATTAGTCGCTACAAGTTTTTACTATATAACTCTATGTAAACAAAGATGGCTGCTGGCCATGTTTAACGTTGAATCAAAACAATTTTTGACAAGGACCAACATCATGTCATGCTGATCATTTTACAAAAAGTCCAATATCAATATCACTTATAGTTTTCAAGACGTACATGTAGTCGCTACAAACTTCTTTTTTAAAAATCTATTTTTAGCTGTGGCGGCCATCTTGAATTTCTGGCCGATCTGAAATTTTGCTAGGATCAATAAGACATTAAGAGCAATATTCCTGTAAAGTTTCATGAAAATCTGTCAAGTAGTTTCAAAGGAGTAGTCGCTACAAGTTTTTACTATATAACTGTATGTAAACAAAGATGGCCTCTGGCAGCCATGTTTAACGTTGAATCAAAACGATTTTTGACAAGGACCAACATCATGTCATGCTGATCATTTTAGAAAAAGTCCCATATCAATATCACTTATAGTTTTCATGAAAAAGTCGCTACAAACTTGTTTTTTAAAAACCTATTTCTAGATCTGGCGGCCATCTTGGATTTCACATCAACATGAATTTTTGCTAGGATCAACTAGACTTCATGGGCAACATTTCTGTAAAGTTTCATGAAAATCCATTCATTAGTTTCAGAGGAGAAGTCGCTACAAAAAAAGGTTTTCGGACAGACAGACGGACGGACGGACGACGCACCACGGCATAAGCTCTGCTTATCTCTGATCAGTAGAGCTAAAAAAAGGACGAAAAAGCTGGGTACGGAACGGTAATGTACGAATATATTGAGTACGAAACATGGCCACCTCCATGGTGCACTGCGCGTCAGTTTTGGCTATTAGAATTGGAAAATGCAGCCATGGGACAGAGCAGAAGTTATGAAAAACATTAATCATGACATGCTGCCAGCATATTTGTTCTTCCAATACCACCCAGCCTCAGGAAATGATAAAATTCAATCGGAACTCCCAGGGTCATTGTGATCACTTTTTGCCTGTCACTCCGTCTGCTGTCCGTCAACAAATAAATTCATAATGGCCTCATTATGAATGTCCCTTACTCATTACGAACTAGAACAGATGTCCCTTAGTCATTATGAATGTACCTTACTCATTATGAACTAGAACGGATGTCCCTTACTCAGTATGAATGTCCCTTACTCATTATGAACTAGAACGGATGTCCCTTACTCATTATGAATGTTCCTTACTCATTATGAACTAGAACGGATGTCCTTTAATCATTATGAATGTACCTTACTCATTATGAACTAGAACAGATGTCCCTTACTCATTATGAATGTACCTTACTCATTATGAACTAGAACAGATGTCCCTTACTCATTATGAATGTACCTTACTCATTATGAACTAGAACAGATGTCCCTTACTCAGTATGAATGTCCCTTACTCATTATGAACTAGAACAGATGTCCCTTACTCATTATGAATGTACCTTACTCATTATGAACTAGAACAGATGTCCCTTACTCATTATGAATGTACCTTACTCATTATGAACTAGAACAGATGTCCCTTACTCATTATGAATGTCCCTTACTCATTATGAACTAGAACAGATGTCCCTTACTCATTATGAATGTACCTTACTCATTATGAACTAGAACAGATGTCCCTTACTCATTATGAATGTACCTTACTCATTATGAACTAGAACAGATGTCCCTTACTCATTATGAATGTACCTTACTCATTATGAACTAGAACGGATGTCCCTTACTCATTATGAATGTCCCTTACTCATTATGAACTAGAACGGATGTCCCTTACTCATTATGAATGTTCCTTACTCATTATGAACTAGAACGGATGTCCTTTACTCATTATGAACTATAACGGATGTCCCTTACTCATTATGAACTAGAACGGATGTCCCTTACTCATTATGAATGTCCCTTACTCATTATGAACTAGAACGGATGTCCCTTACTCATTATTAACTAGAACGGATGTCCCTTACTCATTATGAATGTACCTTACTCATTATGAACTAGAACGGATGTCCCTTACTCATTATGAATGTACCTTACTCATTATGAACTAGAACGGATGTCCCGCACTCATTATGAACTAGAACGGATGTCCCTTAATCATTATTAATGTCCCTTACTCATTATGAACTAGAACGGATGTCCCTTACTCATTATGAATGTTCCTTACTCATTATGAACTAGAACGGATGTCCTTTACTCATTATGAACTATAACGGATGTCCCTTACTCATTATGAACTAGAACGGATGTCCCTTACTCATTATGAATGTCCCTTACTCATTATGAACTAGAACGGATGTCCCTTACTCATTATGAATGTTCCTTACTCATTATGAACTAGAACGGATGTCCTTTACTCATTATGAACTATAACGGATGTCCCTTACTCATTATGAACTAGAACGGATGTCCCTTACTCATTATGAATGTCCCTTACTCATTATGAACTAGAACGGATGTCCCTTACTCATTATGTACTAGAACGGATGTCCCTTACTCATTATGAACTATAACGGATGTCCCTTACTCATTATGAACTAGAACGGATGTCCCTTACTCATTATGAATGTCCCTTACTCATTATGAACTAGAACGGATGTCCCTTACTCATTATGTACTAGAACGGATGTCCCTTACTCATTATGAATGTGCCTTACTCATTATGAACTAGAACGGATGTCCCTTACTCATTATGAATGTGCCTTACTCATTATGAACTAGAACAGATGTCCTTTACTCATTATGAATGTTCCTTACTCATTATGAATGTCCCTTACTCATTATGAACTAGAACAGATGTCCTTTACTCATTATGAACTAGAACGGATGTCCCTTACTCATTATTAACTAGGTATGAAAATAAAGGTAACAATACCAAGAATCCTGTAAGTGTCCAGTATATCTGTAAGCCTGTTGACCTCGCTGTCATCATCTGTGTTCTCTACATCTGTGTCAGCATCAATGTCGTACTGCAATATCAACATCTGTAGGATATTCTTCAATATAAGTATTTACGTCATACTGCAATATCAACATGTGTAGGATATTCTCCAATACCTGTATTTACGTCATACTGCAATATCAACATTTGCATGATATTCTTTAATATATGCATTTGTACCATAGCTCTAATGGTTTCCTTTGATCTTGCTTATGATATATTTTTCATAAACCTGAAGGTCTGAGCCTAAACCGTGCTATAAATGCTGGTATATTTCAGCCGTGCTATAAATGACAGATTCGGCAGTTATACCATGGTCTACTCAAATTTACGCGCGCGCAGTTGTAATTTACATACAACCTGTCAATCAAAGCGACCAAAACAGCACTCCTTGACAGTGCATTTGCCCAATAATATACAAAGGTGATTGGCTGCAAAAATCAAACAAGAGGTCAATGACCTTGAAGCTCTACTGATTGATTTTGATTTCAGGAAGTAGTCGCTACAGACTTGTTTTTTGAAAATCTATTTTTAACCGTGGCGGCCATCTTGAATTTCTGGCCGACCTGAAATTTTGCTAAGATCAATAAGACATTAAGAGCAACATTCCTGTGAAGTTTCATGAAAATCCGTCAGGTAGTTTCAAAGAAGTAGTCGCTACAAGTTTTCATTATATAACTCTATGTAAACAAAGCAGCCATGTTTAAGGTCAAATCAAAAAGATTTTCGACAAGGACCAACATCATGTCATACTGATCATTTTAGAAAAAGTCCCATATCAATATCTCTTATTGTTTTGAAGAAGTAGTCGCTACAAACTTATTTATTTTAAATCTATTTTTAGCTGTGGCGGCCATCTTGAATTTCCGGCCGACCTGAAATTTTTCTAGGATCAACTAGACATCAAGTGCAACATTCCTGTGAAGTTTCATGAACATCCGTCTAGTAGTTTCAGAGGAGTAGTCGCTACAAGTTTTTACTATATAACTCTATGTAACCAAAGATGGCCACTGGCAGCCATGTTTAACGTCGAATCAAAATAATTTTCCACAAGGATCTACATCATGTCATGCTGATCGTTTTAGAAAAAGTCCCATATCAATATCACTTATAGTTTTCAAGAAGTAGTCGCTACAAACTTATTTTTTAAAAATCTATTTTTAGCTGTGACGGCCATCTTGAATTTCCGGCCGACCTGAAATTTTGATAGGATCAATAAGACATCAAGAGCAACATTCCTGTAAAGTTTCATGACAATCCGCCAAGTAGTTTCAGAGGAGTAGTCGCTACAAGTTTTTACTATATAACTCTATGTAAACAAAAATGGCCGCTGGCAGCCATGTTTAACGTTGAATCAAAACGATTTTTGACTAGGATCAACATCATGTAATGCTGATCATTTTAGAAAGAGTCCTATATCAATATCACTTATAGTTTTCAAGAAGTAGTCGCTACAAACTTATTTTTTAAAAATCTATTTTTAGCTGTGACGGCCATCTTGAATTTCCGGCCGACCTGAAATTTTTCTAGGATCAATTAGACATCAAGAGCAACATTCCTGTAAAGTTTCATGACAATCCGCCAAGTAGTTTCAGAGAAGTAGTCGCTACAAGTTTTTACTATATAACTCTATGTAAACAAAGATGGCCGCTGGCAGCCATGTTTAACGTTGAATCAAAACGATTTTTGACTAGGATCAACATCATGTCATGCTGATCATTTTAGAAAAAGTCCCATATCAATATCACTTATAGTTTTCAATAAGAAGTCGCTACAAACTTGTATTTTAAAACTCTATTTTTAGCTTTGGCGGCCATCTTGGATTTCACATCAACATGAATTTTTGCTAGGATCAACTAGACTTTATGGGCAACATTTCTGTAAAGTTTCATGAATATCCATCCAGTAGTTTCAGCTGTGAAGTCGCTACAAATAAAAGTTTACGGACAGACAGACGGACAGACGGACAGACGGACAGACGGACAGACGGACGGACGACGGACGCCGCACCACGGCATAAGCTCCGCTGATCTCTGATCAGTTGAGCTAAACATGGGTCATGCTCATCATGCATGATAATGCTCTTTCGTGTTTGGATCGAGTTGTTCTTTCATACTGAAAACTGTAACGCCCTATAACTTCTTGCACATGCATAGTTCGATATATGGCTCTGGTATAAAACATTTATAGCATATTTTTCTCGTATGCGATTTATACTGCACTCTCGGGCCTGCGGCCTTCGAGAAGCAGTATAAATCGCATATACTCGAAAAAGTATGCTATAAATATTACTTACGTCATACTGCAATATCATTGAACATTTGTAGGATATTCTTCAATATATGTATTTACGTCACCCCATAACATGACCTATATGTTGGTATTTTAGCTGGACTGACACCACCATAACCCATAACCCATAAGGTCTCAGTCTACATTTATTCACTGAACATATTTATCTAACTTAGTTAAACAGGTGGAAAAAGTAAGTATAGTGATACATTATTACATCCCTGCATCTAGCTGTAAGTATAGTGATACATTATTACATCCCTGCATCTAGTAAGTATAGTGATACATTATTACATTCCTGCATCTAAGTAAGTATAGTGATACATTATTACATTCCTGCATCTAGCTGTAAGTATAGTGATACATTATTACATTCCTGCATCTAGTAAGTATAGTGATACATTATTACATTCCTGCATCTAGCTGTAAGTATAGTGATACATTATTACATTCCTGCATCTAGTAAGTATAGTGATACATTATTACATTCCTGCATCTAGTAAGTATAGTGATACATTATTACATTCCTGCATCTAGTAAGTATAGTGATACATTATTACATTCCTGCATCTAGTAAGTATAGTGATACATTATTACATTCCTGCATCTAGCTGTAAGTATAGTGATACATTATTACATCCCTGCATCTAGCTGTAAGTATAGTGATACATTATTACATTCCTGCATCTAGTAAGTATAGTGATACATTATTACATCCCTGCATCTAGTAAGTATAGTGATACATTATTACATCCCTGCATCTAGCTGTAAGTATAGTGATACATTATTACATTCCTGCATCTAGTAAGTATAGTGATACATTATTACATTCCTGCATCTAGTAAGTATAGTGATACATTATTACATTCCTGCATCTAGCTGTAAGTATAGTGATACATTATTACATTCCTGCATCTAGTAAGTATAGTGATACATTATTACATTCCTGCATCTAGTAAGTATAGTGATACATTATTACATTCCTGCATCTAGTAAGTATAGTGATACATTATTACATCCCTGCATCTAGCTGTAAGTATAGTGATACATTATTACATTCCTGCATCTAGTAAGTATAGTGATACATTATTACATTCCTGCATCTAGTAAGTATAGTGATACATTATTCCATTCCTGCATCTAGTAAGTATAGTGATACATTATTACATCCCTGCATCTAGCTGTAAGTATAGTGATACATTATTACATTCCTGCATCTAGTAAGTATAGTGATACATTATTACATTCCTGCATCTAAGTAAGTATAGTGATACATTATTACATTCCTGCATCTAGCTGTAAGTATAGTGATACATTATTACATTCCTGCATCTAGTAAGTATAGTGATACATTATTACATTCCTGCATCTAGCTGTAAGTATAGTGATACATTATTACATTCCTGCATCTAGTAAGTATAGTGATACATTATTACATTCCTGCATCTAGTAAGTATAGTGATACATTATTACATTCCTGCATCTAGTAAGTATAGTGATACATTATTACATTCCTGCATCTAGTAAGTATAGTGATACATTATTACATTCCTGCATCTAGCTGTAAGTATAGTGATACATTATTACATCCCTGCATCTAGCTGTAAGTATAGTGATACATTATTACATTCCTGCATCTAGTAAGTATAGTGATACATTATTACATCCCTGCATCTAGTAAGTATAGTGATACATTATTACATCCCTGCATCTAGCTGTAAGTATAGTGATACATTATTACATTCCTGCATCTAGTAAGTATAGTGATACATTATTACATTCCTGCATCTAGTAAGTATAGTGATACATTATTACATTCCTGCATCTAAGTGTAAGTATAGTGATACATTATTACATTCCTGCATCTAGTAAGTATAGTGATACATTATTACATTCCTGCATCTAGTAAGTATAGTGATACATTATTACATTCCTGCATCTAGTAAGTATAGTGATACATTATTACATCCCTGCATCTAGCTGTAAGTATAGTGATACATTATTACATTCCTGCATCTAGTAAGTATAGTGATACATTATTACATTCCTGCATCTAGTAAGTATAGTGATACATTATTCCATTCCTGCATCTAGTAAGTATAGTGATACATTATTACATCCCTGCATCTAGCTGTAAGTATAGTGATACATTATTACATTCCTGCATCTAGTAAGTATAGTGATACATTATTACATTCCTGCATCTAGTAAGTATAGTGATACATTATTACATTCCTGCATCTAGTAAGTATAGTGATACATTATTACATTCCTGCATCTAAGTAAGTATAGTGATACATTATTACATTCCTGCATCTAGTAAGTATAGTGATACATTATTACATCCCTGCATCTAGTAAGTATAGTGATACATTATTACATTCCTGCATCTAGCTGTAAGTATAGTGATACATTATTACATTCCTGCATCTAGTAAGTATAGTGATACATTATTACATCCCTGCATCTAGCTGTAAGTATAGTGATACATTATTACATTCCTGCATCTAGTAAGTATAGTGATACATTATTACATTCCTGCATCTAGTAAGTATAGTGATACATTATTCCATTCCTGCATCTAGTAAGTATAGTGATACATTATTACATCCCTGCATCTAGCTGTAAGTATAGTGATACATTATTACATTCCTGCATCTAGTAAGTATAGTGATACATTATTACATTCCTGCATCTAGTAAGTATAGTGATACATTATTACATTCCTGCATCTAGTAAGTATAGTGATGCATTATTACATTCCTGCATCTAAGTAAGTATAGTGATACATTATTACATTCCTGCATCTAGTAAGTATAGTGATACATTATTACATCCCTGCATCTAGCTGTAAGTATAGTGATACATTATAACATTCCTGCATCTAGTAAGTATAGTGATACATTATTACATTCCTGCATCTAGTAAGTATAGTGATACATTATTACATCCCTGCATCTAGTAAGTATAGTGATACATTATTACATTCCTGCATCTAGTAAGTATAGTGATACATTATTACATCCCTGCATCTAGCTGTAAGTATAGTGATACATTATTACATTCCTGCATCTAGTAAGTATAGTGATACATTATTACATTCCTGCATCTAGTAAGTATAGTGATACATTATTACATTCCTGCATCTAGTAAGTATAGTGATACATTATTACATTCCTGCATCTAGTAAGTATAGTGATACATTATTACATTCCTGCATCTAGCTGTAAGTATAGTGATACATTATTACATTCCTGCATCTAGTAAGTATAGTGATACATTATTACATTCCTGCATCTAGCTGTAAGTATAGTGATACATTATTACATCCCTGCATCTAGTTAGTATAGTGATACATTATTACATTCCTGCATCTAGCTGTAAGTATAGTGATACATTATTACATTCCTGCATCTAGTAAGTATAGTGATACATTATTACATCCCTGCATCTAGTAAGTATAGTGATACATTATTACATTCCTGCATCTAGCTGTAAGTATAGTGATACATTATTACATTCCTGCATCTAGTAAGTATAGTGATACATTATTACATTCCTGCATCTAGCTGTAAGTATAGTGATACATTATTACATTCCTGCATCTAGCTGTAAGTATAGTGATACATTATTACATTCCTGCATCTAGTAAGTATAGTGATACATTATTACATCCCTGCATCTAGTAAGTATAGTGATACATTATTACATTCCTGCATCTAGCTGTAAGTATAGTGATACATTATTACATTCCTGCATCTAGTAAGTATAGTGATACATTATTACATTCCTGCATCTAGCTGTAAGTATAGTGATACATTATTACATCCCTGCATCTAGCTAAGTGTGAATGGCATTATTTATATGTGTAGAAATCCTTCTAAAATGAATCAAGGTACCGTGATTGAAATTGCAAGTAGAAAACCGTCGCACTTGCTTTGTTTAGCTAGTGGCTAACATGTTAATTTGATCCCTGACCACCATAACATATGACATTCATGTTGGTAATTAAGCTAGACTGACACCACCATAACATATGACATATGTGTTGGTAATTAAGCCTGGCTGGCACCACCATAACATGGTTTTAAACTTTAAATTTCAACTTTAAATTTTAAGCCAATATCTTTTAGCAACCAAGTAAAGTCGATCTTGAGAAATTGTAATCGATTAATCAAACTAAAGGCTTAACTGATCGATGATCGATCAAATCAATTAATCGGAACAATGCTAGTAATTAAGCTGGACCGACACCTCAGAACATGACCTACATGTTGGTAATTTAGCTGGGCTGACACCACCATAACATGACCTACATGTTGGTAATTAAGCTGGACTGACACCACCATAACACATGACCTACATGTTGGTAATTAAGCTGGACTGACACCCCCATAACATGACCTACATGTTGGTAATTAAGATGGGCGGACACCCCTTAACACATGACATACAAGTTGGTAATTAAGCTGGGCTGACACCACCATAACATGACCTACATGTTGGTAATTAAGATGGGCGGACACCCCATAACACATGACATACAAGTTGGTAATTAAGCTGGGCTGACACCTACATAACATGACCTACATGTTGGTAATAAATTAAGCCGGGCTGACACCACCATAACATGACCTACACATTGGTAATTAAGCTGGGCTGACACCACAATAACATGACCTACATGTTGGTAATTAAGCTGGACTGACACCACCATAACATGACCTACATGTTGGTAATTAAGCTGGGCTGACACCACCATAACATATCACCTACCTGTTGGTTATTCAGCTGGTCTAACTGTTGCTGTAACTGCTGTTTTTTGTCACGTAGTTGCTGTAGCAACTGCACCTCACGTTGTTCCTCATCCAAACTATCTAGGTACTCCATTGTCTGTAATGAAAGACAGCAAGTACAAATAAGCGTAATTTACTCATTTCAGACTTAACAAAGTTCTATTAATTATTACAGATCTCCAAAGGCATCTGCCACCTCAATTCTTTTTACGCATATTCAATCTCGGGTATTTTAAGTATCCGTGAATAAACATGTACTCTTATAATATACATTATTTTATGACCTGAACACCTGGAAATGGTCTTGATGATTGTGTACCGTATTTGTTGGCATATAGCATGCACTTTTCCCCCCAGGATTTTGGGCTTGGAGAAGTGGTACGCATTATCCTAAACAACTAGCTGTTTAGTTTTGTTTCCAGCTAAAAAACGATATAAAAAAAATGTGAACACCAGATCATGTACGACCGCTGTTTACCAGCGAGTATAAATCGAACAAAGCTTGCCAGTTCTTCTTTTCTGAACAAACTTAATATAATGATGCATTTGATATATTTACTTTTATTACAAAATAAAATTACGATTCACCTTGCGTTTTGTTGATCATTTACGAAGAAATACGATAAAAATATCGCTGTTTGTTGTGTATTGAAAATTTGTAACAAAAACGAGGCTGGGATTTCCGATATCCGGTGATTTCCAATGTACGGCTATTATACTGCTTTACTGTGCATGTCCCATTTCCCTCAAACACGTTGTGGAGCAAACTACAAACGAGTTTAAATAGAACAAAAGTTGGCCTGTACCTGTTTTCTGTATAAAATACATGTTCAGTATGATGCATTTGATAGGTTTACTGTATTAATTAAAGATAAAATTATGATTCATCTGGTTTTTTGTTGATTATTTACAAAGAAATATGATAAATATTGTTGTGCATTGTGTAGTGAAAATTTGTAATGAAAACGAGGCTGGGGGTTTCGATCTACAGTGATTTCCAATTTAAAATGAAGAAGGGTTTACTGAATGTTTATTCGATGGTACTATGAAAATTCATCGGTATAACTCGAATACAAAATAGTTTAATTTCAATCTAAACAGTCTATTAAATCATTTTAGAATTATTTTTTTTTAGAATTTTTGTAATTTTTGGTTTCAAGAAACTCATTATTCAATGAGTGATACAAACAGTCTTAATCTGTTTCTCACAGCAATTAAAAGGCTCATTCAGTCCTGAAAACACACTGAGTTCTGTCTTCGAATTAACGCACTAGCCCGAAGCCCGGGGCTAGTAAACTGTCATTCGGGCTAGTGATTTTTTTTAATATATGTAGTCGAGCTAAAGGAAAATGTACGGGTTTTCATTGAGTATATAAGAATTCGGGTTAGTGACACAAAAAATTTAATTCAAAGACTGTGAGTTGCATCATAACAGCATGATGTGATGTCATAATAGCATGATGTGATGTCATAATACCAGAGTGTGAGGTCATAATACCAGAAAGTGATGTCATGAAAGAAGCAACCAAGTGAAAATATGAATGAAGCATTCTGATTGGTTCAGTGATAACAACTGGACCAATGAAACCAGTTAATTTAAAGCTAATTACATCTCAGAACACACTGAGGTTTTACCGGACATTGAGTGAGGTTCTTGAAACCCAGAAACAAGAAATTCTAATAAAACTGTTTCTATTGATAATTTGAATGTATTGGTTATAGTTTGTTTAAATGTCATTGACTGTTAATAATTACTTGAGAAATTTGCGTTGACAATGAGGAATTTGAGTCGGCGTTGAGATGTTTGAGTAGGTGTTGAGAACATAAGAAACGTGGGATTTGGGTATGTTTTATTGAAACAGAGTAAATAACACAAACACAGTCTAACTCGCTGCTCATTTCTAGCCAATCAGATTTCATTTTACAATTTTCTCTTTGGCCAAGGCTTTAAAATAGCAATCCACAGTTTTGAAATTGAAAACAAGATTTCTGTGCGATTTACAGTACAAAACAATTTTTTTTTTAAAAATATTTTTTCCCAGGATCTTGGTCGCAAAGTCAATGTGTGCTGTTCATGCGCGTTATACGCCGACAAATACGTTAATTTTGTCATTATTTGGTGGATTAGTGTCTTTAAATAAGCTGCATACAATAACACTATTATAGTTTGGTTGAATTATTATTTATGAAAATGTTTGGAGTGGAAAACATGACAACTGCATATTTTTGCTGTTAAATTATCAATATTAATTCAAATGGTGTTCATTTTGCTAGCCGTTGTATCTATTTGTTAACAAAAATTTAGTAATTGACTTCTCAATTTATTAATCAGTTTGGACTTTAAATGATCTGCTTGCATATATTTAAAAAAAAAAATTGAGTTTGCAACTTTTCTTCGTTATTCTACTATAAGTTTGAATATATTATTGGTGAAATGTAGTCAACATTAAGAAATATGCAACAACAATTTGCTTTATAATATTCTTAAAATTAATATTAACTAGATGTCGTCGATGGTGAGCCATTGCAGCAGATCCCCACCTTTTTGAAGTGCAAGGCAGAGAATAAAGACTGAGATGCATGGATTATCTCCCCTAGCTCCGTTTTCCGACATTGCATCAAAATTTCTCAAGTCTCATGCACATCCCTGGCAATATGCCAGTCAACCCCCAAAGTTTGTATCTGCCATACATCATGATAAACAATACCATAGCTCCCTAGTAGGGCTGAAACGAGTACCCGGGTACCCGCGGGTCGGGTCCGATCTCTCAGGTACCCGGGTACAAATTTTTTACCCGTTACCCGATGTTACTCTTTCACTGCCGATTTTCTGGGTAATGTTTCTGTGTTTGCCAAGTTTATTTTGGTCAAACTTACATATAAACATTTCCGGATTTGTTTACCACCAGGTGTAGTATTGATAAAGTTATCTCCCGTACAATGGTTATAAAATGAAAGTTTATTGTGCGGATTCCAAGATACTATATGTGGTCCCTAATCCTGGACATTGACAGTCAATTGCAAGTCACCGTTCGGCGACAGTGGCCGTGAAGGAGTTTATTTTACAAGAGGGACGTTTATATTGATAACACGTTTGATTTATTTCATGTCTTTCGTTCCAACTCTATACTATTGTACTGCTCGAAATAAATGTAACACACCGGGCGTTGTTATAAATTTGTACAAAATTACGTTTTGCAGTTTATTGTTAAAACTTCCAAAACTCGTTCTTTAGTTTCTCTTCTTATATTTAAGGCAGAAAGAATATAATGATATCCCTACACACAGGATATAATTCTCTTTAATTTGAGACTACTCGCAGACTGCTGTGAAAAATGGTGCAGGTTCAGATTTGAGCAAAACTACAACATCAGGAAGTAGCATAAAGTAGGCCATTGTCAGACTTTTCAAATAACATTGATTGACATTTTTAGAAAACAGGAATATTCTGAAAATACCAGTACATTCTAAACATAATTGTCTTTCATTTGAGACCATTTGCAGACTGTTGCTTTAAGAAATGTCAATTTCTATAGAATTACCAACGGAAGTGCATACCTGTACATGAGATGTTGAGTGTATTTTCTATCTGAAAGCATCAGTCGAAATCTGACAATTTCTATAGAATTACCAATGAAAGTGTATTTTAACGTGAAATTGTGAGTATTTTTTTTATCTGAAAGCCTCAGTGCAAATCTCTAAATATCTCTATCATCTCTGGTTTATTTTGTTCCTGGTTCGAAAGATAGCCAAATTGGACCAGTAACACAGAAGTTATATGGTGCCTGATTTAGTTAAATATGCTATATTTCGTCTCTTTAACAGGATAGGGCCTTTTTTTTCATCTGATCTTTACCTGGCCAAAATTTCGCCTTTTTTTCCCATCTAATCTTTAGCAAACTCGCCAGATCATTTATATCAGGGAAAGCATGGACATTCAAAAACCCGTCAGATCAGACCAGTAACACTGCAATTATGGCCCTAGACTTTCTTAAATAGGCTATATTTTGCCTTGTTCAAACGAAGGGGTCTGTCTTCATTTTTGTGTGTGTTCATGTGGGGGTATTATATTTATTTTAAAGGTTAAAATTGCAAACGATCACAATGCATTGTTATTTTGTACATATGTATTGCAATGTTTTATAAGCATTGCACTGGAAAGATCTTGAGTGTACACAAAACCTATTGCTCATTGAACCAGAAAACAATCAGCAAAGCAACAAAATCTTTTTTACACATCAAATAATCAGGAAATCAACATAATCATATTTACAAATTAAAAACTGCCATCTTGCCAATGTGCCATCTTGCCAATGTAAACTCGTATTTCTCAACAACGGACACTTTTTTTGCACCAGTAAAGTGAATTCCGATCAGATCAACGGTCTCTGTTCTTGGTAAGGTTTTGGAGGCAGAAAATATAACAGAATAGAATAGAACGCGCATGCGTAGTACTATATGTCGGCCATATGTAATCAAGTAAGTATTGAACAGAATATCAACGGGGAAAAGAAGGCATTTTCCAACAGTTTATGTTGGCTTGTATGCCCAAAATATATTCATACATACGTTTTATTTTATTGCATTGTTTCTTCTACATACCTGATGCAAGAACTTTATAAATAACAGACAAAAACAACACAAAATTTAGACTATCTTTTTAGACGATACCTTTAATAAGGGTCCTTTAATAAGTCGGCAGTAGCCATTTTGGTAGAAGAAAGGGGGACAACCTTTTGAAACAGCTTGAACAGGTTTAATACCCGGGTACCCGCGGGTAATTGTCCGACGGGTACCCGGGTACGAATTTTGTACCCGTTTCAGCCCTACTCCCTAGCAACAGTAGTCGGAAAAGACGTCCTCAAAAATTTTACGTTTCACTTCATATACTGAGTCCGAATAGATCACTATTTAAAAAGTGCATGGGAATAAAAAGTTAAAACAAATCACTAACAATATAGGTTATGTATCATTTAATATATATCGTACATGGTGACCATCAGTCAAAACAACAGCCAATGTGGATAACTCCTGATATTATTGATGCCATAAAGACAAGAGATAGATACAAATCATTAAATGATGAAAATCAATACAAAATATGGCGAAATAAAGTTGTTACACTTATTAAACAATCCAAAAAAGCACAATATTCAGCTTCGATAATAGAAAACAATAATAAACCTGGTAGTGTATGGAAATTATTCAAAGAAATAGGAGTCAATAAAAGAAATAGCAACTCAAATAATCCTTCACTTGAAATTGACGAAAATGAGATCAATCAATGCAGCAAAATTGCAAATGAATTTAATAGGTTCTTTGTTTCAGCAGCTTCAAACATAAAAAAACCTGTTGTAAGGTCGGAATTTGAAAAACTTAAATCTTTCTGTGATAATTTATTTATTTAAAATTCCAGAAACTGCAAGGGAGAAAGTTGAAAAGTTCTTAAAAAATATGGATATATCTAAGGCCACTGGATGTGATCTTATTGACCAGCGGTTAATAAAAATTGCTGCTCCTCATATTACGGATAGTATTACTTATATATGTAATCAAAGTATAAAGACTGCAGTATTTCCAGATAAATGGAAAGAAGGTAAAGTAGCCCCTCTTCATAAAATTGGGTCAAAAGATGATGTCAATAACTATAGGCCTATCTCAGTCCTTCCTACCGGTATTCTCTCTAAAGTTTAAGAAAAACATGTACACGAACGACTCTTTAATCAAATTTCTTATTTTGTACAAATAACTTCACAAAACTCAGTCTGGCTTTAGGCCTAACCATTCATGTGACTGCCTTATTAGGAATGATAAGCAAATGGCTTGAAGCACTTAATAATGGTCTTTTAATTGGAGTAGTTATGATTGACTTTAAAAAGGCATTTGACCTTGTGGACCATAACATTCTTTTAAAAAAGCTGAAACTCTACAAACTGTCAGATGATACTATATCATTTTTTTCCTCATACTTAATCGAAAACAAATAGTATCGGTCAACAATACTATGTCTGAAGATGAAATTATTACAAACTGAGTTCCACAAGGCTCAATCCTGGGCCCTCTACTCTTTTTATTGTTCATAAATGATCAACCGCTTTATACTGATCAAATAAATAGAGAATATTATGTCAGTGCCTTTTAAAATACAATCAAGTTTATTAGGCGAGGCTTAGAAAACGAATATTGGCGAGGCTCTGCCGAGCCATTCTTCGTTTTCCTGCCGAGCCTAATAAACTTGATAGTAAAAGGCACTGACATAATATTCTATTTATCATGTAGATTATCCACATTACTATTATTACTAACCTATTTCTCAGAATGTTACGCTTATCGAGGACGCTGCCATTTTGTCGTTGTTTTTTATTTTTATGATGTCAGGCAACGTTACGTACAATAAAAGCCGAGGGATTCCGCATTGGTTTGCTCTATTGCAATCTCCACACAGAGTTATCGTTCCTTGCACTCACAAATGAGGAACAAGTGGACTCTGGGTAGAGATTGGCTCTATTGGTCAACTTGCCTAATAAAGCAAAATTTATTAGGTCACCCCTTTATTAGGCAGAAAAGTGCATATCTGCATGATAAATACTGATCTGTATACGGATGATACTACCCTTTTTGATATTGGAGTTTTTCGCTCTACAATTGAGAGTAACTTACAAATAGCATTAGACAATTTAGCAAATTGGTGCAAATGCCATGGTATGCTAATAAATACTTCAAAGACAAAAGTGAGGCTTATAACTACTCACCAAAAGAGAGCTTGTATGATACTGACAACTTATATTTGAATTTAAACAATGATAGTCTGAATACAATAGCTGAAGACAAAATACTTGGTGTTTTTATAGACAATAACTTGACATGGACTTCTCATACAGATAAAATCTGCAAAAAAATGACATCCAATTTTTGGCTATTGTCGCGAATAAAGGAATATCTTTCTATTGAGCATAGAACTCAATTTTATAAAACTTACATTCAACCCCATATAGATTATTGTAATATTGTATGGGGAGGTGCATCACAAATACACCTAGATAGAATTTACCATCTACAAAAATGCGCATGTAAGATAATATTGGACTATAATGTTGAGGATGTAGTAGAAATCATGCAAGAATTAAAAATATTAACAGTATTTGACCGATTATATCTGCGAAAAACAAAGTTTATGTATAAAGTATACAGATCTGAAACCCCTCAGTATGTAAATGAACTGTTCAGACGTCGAATAGCAAATAAAAAATTACCTATAACAGCCCATAATTTTATCCCCCCACAACCAAAGAAAGAAATATTTAAGCAAAGTGTTACATATTCCGGACCAATCATTTGGAATAGCTTGCCAGACAGCTTAAAAAGCTTGAAAACAGTTGATTCTTTTCATTGTTACTTCGTAAAATGGATAAAACAAACATCATAAAGTTATTAATGTAGTACTAAAAACATCTAGACTAAATTAAAAATTGCGAATAATATATCTAAATCTGAAATTATTTGAGTTCAGAATATTTAATTTTTGGTTTGAACATTTGTAAATAGAATACTAGAGAATATAGGGGAGTTAGATATGTACATCAGACAGTATGATTTTATGTAAGTCATTGGAAAGTGTTAGCGTTTAGCCGCGGTTTGATTGTTTGTGTGTTTTGTTATTATTTTTTTTCAAATAATTAATATCCTTTTTTTTTCTTTCTTTTTTCTTTGTCTATATGTTTTCAGGTATCTACATATATGTTATGATGTCATCAGTTTTTGTGTGCATGTTTTATGTTTCTTAATTATTATTATTATTATTTGTGAGTTTGAGTATTTTGAATCTAATGTATCAGCAGGCCTGTGGACAGAAGCTGAATGGGAGGTGGCTGCATATACAAGGGTGTGTGAGGCTGGCTGCTGATATCTTATTCTCTTATTCATTATGTTTAACCAATTTGCCAATAAGTATCGTAAATGTGTAAATAATAGAGGGCCACATAGAAGATTAGTTTTGTAACTAAATGTGTATTACCCTCTGTAAATAAAGTCTTTTATTATTATTATTAATATTATTAATAAACAAGTACAAACCAGCGTTATCTGTCCCATTTTTTTTTGAGAAGTTTATTTTTATATCAACACCGGTAATTCCCATAGCAGAAGATTGCCAAAGGGCTCCGAATGAAACTCCATCGATACCAAAATACTGTCAGAAAAATAAACCCAATATGCCGACTTTGAAGTCAAATTAAATAATAAGTACAACTCGTGATAACTTGAACTTGGTATCAATACGTAAGAAAATAGTTTTTTGAGTGCATGCAGGCTAATATTGGAAATGTTTTCTTTGCACGTTCGCACTATTGGGTGCGCACAGAAAGTGACGCGTTTGTTAATGGGAAGTCAACATTGGCCAGCAGGAGGGAGGTTATAGTTTGCAGAGAACCTTCCATGTATCACATTATAAAACTTCTTAAATGAGAGAACACGTTGCCTTAAAGAGCTTTGTCCCCCCTGAGAAAAAAGATACTTTTCTTAAGAAAAACATGCTTTTTCAAATGTGGACACATCGCCTTATAAAGCCGTGTCCACATTTTGAAAAACACACTTTTCTTAAGAAAAACATACTTTTTTTAAATGTGGACAAGCAACCTTATAGGGCTGTGTCCACTCGAGAAAAAAATGCATTTTTTAAAAGAAAAAACATACATTTTTAAATGTGGACACAAATGCTGCAAGTTCTGAAGAGAATAAAAAAACTATGTATCCAGTTACTGTACAGCTATTTAGTCAATATTGTAAGTTCTGAAGGGAATGAAAAAAGAATATAAATTATCTCAATTCAAACGTTATTCTATCAAGGTTGCAGTATCTGAAGGGAATGAAAACTTTTTTATACGGAAATATAGTTCTTTTTGTAGTTGCCGGTATAAGGAAATATCAGAACACACCACAGTAGTAAACGAGCCATGAATATTTTCTACGAACTAGGCCTATGTCCTTGTGATGACACAATTGTAAAGGCATTCATTTCATTCATAAAATTGTTAAGTGGATACTGTCATTAAGTGTGCTTGTTTGCTTTTCTTTTGTGGACGTTTAATGTTTTTCACACCTACACTGTTCATTGACATTTGAGCAAATGCTATCATTTAAGTTGTGTTTGTGTATTACGGTGTATTACGGTATTAATATACTATATACAAAGTAAAGAGATATGGCTTATATTTACATTTATTTAATTATCAATTTTGCGTTTCCTTATAAAAATAAATATTTATTCTTATACATTACACATTAAGAACATGTGATATACATAAGAGGAATATTTATTAAAACGTGATTGGAGTGTGTCTATATAATTCAAAAAGTTTTTCATTGATGCAAAAGCTGGATAACATATATATGAAGTGGATTTATACTGTTGCAATGTAAATTTACATGTTGAATTTCTACGTTTTGTGTATAGATTCGAAGAATGAAGTGGATTGTGACTATATAATTCAACACGTATTTCAGTGATTCCGAAGGTGGTTTATACGTCAATATCTATGTAATAAACTGAATTTATACTGATGCCACGTAAATTTACATTTTAATATCTACGTTTTATGCCTTGAATCGCATACGTGTAAATAATTCAGGAACGATAATCCGTATATTAAGCGTGTCAATTATTCAGTAACGATAATCCAGTAAACTACTACTACGTTGTGTCCTTGAATCTCATACTTGTAAATAATTCAGGAACGATAATTCGTATATTAGGCGTGTCAATAATTCAGGAACGATAATCGTTAGTGACACGTATAATAGAAGTGACAATGGGAAACGTATCTACTGCTACGTTGTCTGTACTTGAATGCCATACGTGTAAATAATTCAGGAACGATAATTCGTATATTAGGCGTGTCAATAATTCAGGAACGATAATCGTTAGTGACACGTATAATAGAAGTGAGAATGGGAAACGTATCTACTACTACGTTGTCTGTACTTGAATCGCATACGTGTAACTAATTCAGGAACGATAATCATTAAAAAAAAACACGTAAGATATGATACATTTTCTTTCTTTAATTACTGACACGCACATTAATATATGTTTAATATATCACAATCAGGGCTTCTAAAATCGCCGGTTCGTCGGTCCGCAGACCGAATTCTGTTTCTCCGGACCGATTTTGTTTTCAAAATCTCTGTTAAAATCGGTCCCAGATATTTTATCTATCGGTCGTTAAAAAATCTACAATGACCTTACACACTCCTTGAAATATGCCTTGCGGCAATATTCTTTGATCCATAACACGATTGTTTGTCACTCGCTGTGCGAAAGTAGGTCAATTTGGTCAATTTGGACTAAACCATTACCGATAGTAGGGAGTTTTCCGGAAGAGTCTATAGCCATGTAGCACGCCTTTGATGTGTGATCAGTGAAAGTGTATCACGCGTTCTGTCGGTTCACTGAAGCGAGTGTTACCGTCTGTGATTTCTTTGATATACCGTTAGACGTAAGGTGTTAGCCTGTTTGCTTGTGTCGGTTTGTTTTTTTAAGTGGACAAACCTGGGACTGAAATTAGTTTGCGTCATTAAAATACCGAGATGTGTTAATTGTTTGTTTGATTTTTTTTTTACAATAACTTTAAGTATAATATTAAGGAAAGTGATCAAACCTGACACCGTTTTTTTTTTAAGTCTGACCGAAATTGTTTGCGTTAGTCGTAACATTTGGTATTAATTAAGCCAATTGATGAAAAACGATATTACTCAAATTTATCCGCTAGTCCGCGCGTGTTAGTCCGCGTTTTATACCTACCCGGTTTATTAGACATTTCCGGTTCAATTCCTCAAATGATCAACAATTTTAATATTGAGTGAAAATTATTCATTCAGTAAAGCGAAGACATGATGTCAGTCATTAAAATGTACAAATTGTGATAAAGTAAGTTAGAAATAATACAAATATAATACAAACATACATTTTAAAAATTTCTCTATATCAATGACTGAACGGAAAAAATTCATGTTGCAGCTGACATGGTGGGTGGGGTACGGCGATTTTAGTGATTTTTTCAAAATAAGCGCGATTCTTACGGCAGTTAAAAACCTGGACCGATTTGCATTTTAAAATTTTAGAAGCCCTAACTTCTAATTTCTCCCTAAAATGCAACGGCTTCAGCGCATCCAAGCTTTCTTTACAAACACTAATTAGTATACAGTTATTATAACTGTATAAAGGTGTCAGCTAATCACTCAAAGTTAAGTGGATACTGTCATTAAGTGTGCTTGTTTGCTTTTCTTTTGTGGACGTTTAATGTTTTTCACACCTACACTGTTCATTGACATTTGAGCAAATGCTATCATTTAAGTTGTGTTTGTGTATTACGGTGTATTACGGTATTAATATACTATATACAAAGTAAAGAGATATGGCTTATATTTACATTTATTTAATTATCAATTTTGCATTTCCTTATAAAAATAAATATTTATTCTTATACATTACACATTAAGAACATGTGATATACATAAGAGGAATATTTATTAAAACGTGATTGGAGTGTGTCTATATAATTCAAAAAGTTTTTCATTGATGCAAAAGCTGGATAACATATATATGAAGTGGATTTATACTGTTGCAATGTAAATTTACATGTTGAATTTCTACGTTTTGTGTATAGATTCGAAGAATGAAGTGGATTGTGACTATATAATTCAACACGTATTTCAGTGATTCCGAAGGTGGTTTATACGTCAATATCTATGTAATAAACTGAATTTATACTGATGCCACGTAAATTTACATTTTAATATCTACGTTTTATGCCTTGAATCGCATACGTGTAAATAATTCAGGAACGATAATTCGTATATTAAGCGTGTCAATTATTCAGTAACGATAATCCAGTAAACTACTACTACGTTGTGTCCTTGAATCTCATACTTGTAAATAATTCAGGAACGATAATTCGTATATTAGGCGTGTCAATAATTCAGGAACGATAATCGTTAGTGACACGTATAATAGAAGTGACAATGGGAAACGTATCTACTGCTACGTTGTCTGTACTTGAATGCCATACGTGTAAATAATTCAGGAACGATAATTCGTATATTAGGCGTGTCAATAATTCAGGAACGATAATCGTTAGTGACACGTATAATAGAAGTGACAATGGGAAACGTATCTACTGCTACGTTGTCTGTACTTGAATGCCATACGTGTAAATAATTCAGGAACGATAATTCGTATATTAGGCGTGTCAATAATTCAGGAACGATAATCGTTAGTGACACGTATAATAGAAGTGAGAATGGGAAACGTATCTACTACTTCGTTGTCTGTACTTGAATCGCATACGTGTAACTAATTCAGGAACGATAATCATTAAAAAAAAACACGTAAGATATGATACATTTTCTTTCTTTAATTACTGACACGCACATTAATATATGTTTAATATATCACAATGACAATGTCTAATATAAGAACGTTTACGATACAGTTTCTTGACCATTTGGGAAAGAACACTTACAAACATATATAATATAACCAATACATTACAAAAATTAAAATTTATACGACTTTATATAAAATTGGCAAAAAATATGAACTCATAACAGTATAATGTAAATATTACGGGCGTGATAACCGCCATCGACCTACTCTTACGGTTGTGCTATTATTACATACGTGTCAATAGACACTCCGATTTATATGGAAAACCAGTTTTACTTACCATGAGTTGCGACATTTCGCCGATATGGAGTTGTAAACATTAGTGTGACCTTCGTGTATGAATTGTGAGATTTTTATCTCAGGTAGGTGACGCTTGCGGGTAATGTCATCAAAAATAGTGTTTACCGCGATATTAAAGAACCCGCAATATTAGGAGAAACCACTATATCCCGGCACAACCAGTTTTCGCACACATAAGGACAAAACATGAGATTAAAACCTTACATTTAAATAAAAGACTTTTCCTTTCCAGTCAATGTTTTTATTAATTATAGTACTAAAATTCTGCAGAATCATGCCAAATTGGCATGACCTGTATTGTTTACATTTTTTAAGCAAAAAGACGACCTTCTTACCTCATTCCTAACGGAACATCCAACCTCTTTTCGAGCACTTCCGGTAAACATGAAAAGTATACTGCAGAACAGAAATTTGTACCCAATAATAGTTTTAACATATAGTAAACACTTCTCAACAGTTAAGAAATAATGTTAACCCATGAAAATAACTTTAAGAAAGTATTATAATTTATTTTTAATGTTGTGTTTTTTTTCAGGTGCACATGAAAGGGCAAAACAAGATGTCTCCCCTTCTTAATGACCCTTACATGAGTTGAAAATTATAAATACACCCAATTCTCAAAATTGTCACATCTTCCCAAAATTAACATTCCTAATTTGAGTAAACATGCTGAGGTTTGAGAGAATGAAGTGCTTGCAGACCACACATTTTCCAGATTATTTTTAAACATTTTCAGTAAAATTACATAAGAGAGGGTAATTTTTTAAAGTGATTATTTTTTTATCTGCAGTATACTTTTGACTTTTTGGAGGGAAAGTAGATCATGAGATTACGTCAGCAATTGTGCAGACAGACAGCTGTTTAATTTGTTATCGATCAAAAAATGGTTTTAATCAAGTTTTAAGGAAAGGAATATTGTGGAATAGTGAAATTGACTGAAATACATATTGAGGTGAGCTTTTTATTTGAATAATGCCTCTCGTTTCTCCAATTTTGTTTATATTGTCATGTTGACATTCTGCAGGAGTATCGGTCAAAATATTCAGGTCATTGTATGCAAATGAGGGCACGTATTCTTATTTCTGCTGTTTAACGGAAGTGTTCGAATTCAGGTTGTGTGCGAAAAGTGATTGTATCGGCTATAATCGGGATACGTAGCAAAAACACTTAAAAAAAAAGTCTCAAAATCAGTTTACTCAAACTGGGACAGGGCCCTACCCTTCTATAATGTTCTATTCTATGATATGGCTGCTGGACTCAGATGTCTTCCCAACTCATGTAGGATACTTTTCAACTGGTATTTAGCGACAAAGCACCTCTCACTCTGCAAAATTATGAATTGATGACGCGGAGATTGAAGGAATTTGGTTGCAGATGGTGTAGTCACCCCGAAATTCACAGCTGCAGACAATTACGCATATTACCTTACTTCAGTCAAGCTGGTATCATATGTATCTTTTTCTGGTCTTTTGTTTTCTGATTTTCTATTTATTTTCTATTTAGTTTATTTTTTATCTTTGGCGCACCGGAAGCGGAATTATTCGGATAAACTAGCGAAAACAAACCAATCGAAGCCAACGAAAGGGTGGATCTAAAGTGCAAAAAGAGCCTCCACGTACGAAAAGATGCGAACAGAGGCGAAAAGATGCGAAAATAGGCATATAGTGGCTATAGTGTTTCGTGTTTTAATAATTTTAACAACATGATCTAGCATTATTTAGTGGTTATTCAGTACTTATGAGTCTCTCTCAGTCGTGAAATGGGGGTACGAAAGGAAGCGCTCTTTTTGCATACGAAATTAACTAATTCGCATACCACAGAACTACAATTTAGTATTGTATATGTGCGCATACGAAAGCGATATGTTCGCATGCAATATCTATACAGTACTTTATTGTAAAGAAGTGTTTAATATTTAATATAATTTAAAAAAAATATCTGATTGATCTTTATATTTCCTCCTATATGGAGAGTATATACACTGCTGGAAGTTCAGGCATGTTATGCGGAATGTGTAGCCATTTGATTCTTCGTTTGAATTGACGGTGACCAGACGGTGAGGCTTTTAAGGTTTGGTACAGTCTGTGCACATGTAGCACTTCAGATTCGGCTGGTTGTGGTTCCAATGGTACAAACACTCGCGTTTTTTTTACTCCACTTCTCCACACAATACTGTATACAATACTGTTCATTTCGTTTTCCAGCTGTTACCTTCACCGCGTGCACGTCGCTGCCTGGGCACTGCCGACGTTCAGGATGCCGAAAACTTGAGAACTTGTCATTCTCAGGGATTAGGCAGACTGAACGGCGGTTGACCGAAAGTGAGGGTGTACACACCATCTGATGTCTCCAGATCCCTGAAGTCGGAACAGGTCCGCGGGCTGAAGCTGCAACGGACCAATACTCAACCATAAAACCCGGTCATCAACGTTGCAGCGGAAGCCCACATTCGACCGTAGTTTTTCACAAGCTACAGAAGACCTAAGGGTGACACAGACATCGGGCGGTGTGTGTGGCGCAGGGGTCATACTGTGATGGGTGTGGCCCTAGAGGGGATCGTTTCCAGTAGCGGATGTAGACAGCACCACCTAGACGTCGTCCAGATCCCCCATCTCACCGCCAGAGCGAAAACCACAGAGCGAAAGCGATAATCACCGACATACAGACAACTGAATCGACATCACAGCAGCAGCACCAGATCAACCAACACATTCAACTTGAACAGTCCAGACTCTACTGTGCCCGTCGCGGCAGGGCTACCTTGTCGTGTTTGTTGGTGGAGGGACTATAAACCTCAGAACTACACACACACACACACAATTCATTTAGTTTTACAATGGACACCATCTTACCATCCTATTTTAGATACAAGGATTGCAGTGTGGCGGCTCGGTTCCATGCACCACAGTCGTCCCAAAACTCTGATTTCATACCCTGGGAACGTTTAGTAATGTTTAATGAATTTTCTAACACAAAGTATGTATTGTCTTTTTTTTCCTACCGGTATTTCTAGTAATTTACAGTACGGCCCCGCAGTATCATGAGTGTACTATCATATCCACGAATTCATACTTTAACGGGCCAGTTATATGTTCGTTGTTTGTGATCGATGTGGCATTATCGTCATCTCGTGTGTAATTTACTTCATCTTTGAAAGACTCTTCGTCATTGGTAGTGAGGTACGACACAGAAGCGTCAAATTCAATAGCACTCGATGTTTTTTCCATATCTTCTGTGGTTGGTTCCGACTTCGGTTCACGGTTGATAGAGAGGCCGGAAACAGGAGCATCGAATTCAACAGTAGCTGGTAGTTCCGGTTCGCGGATGGACTGTTGATTTTCGTTGACGAGAGGAACACAGTGACTAGGAAATGATTTTGACGGTTTTGGTTCATCGATGGGCTGTTGGTTCTCGTTCTCTTCGGCCAATGACTCTTCTTCTTCAATGCTAGAGAGGTTGAACACAAGAGCCTGAAATCTGTTTGATGATACATAGGTTTGTTCCTTAACAGCAGCCGGGTAAACAGCTGGACGATCTTCCATTTCTTCATTTATCAATTCCAGTTCACGGTGTGTTATACGACTTGACTGTTGATTCTCGTTGACCAGAGGAGCAAAGTGACTTCGACTTCGACTTCGATGAGATACTCCACAAAATCCTCTGTTGGACATAGCGTGAAGGTGATGATTCGGGAACCATTATTTTTTGCTTTTCCTTGCGTTGGCATACGAGTTTTTCTCCGGCAGAGTAGTCTTGGTCCACATAATAGTTACGTTTCCTTTCTCTGGATCAGCAAACGGCGGTTTGAACACATTGTTTAGGGTTCGAAAGGCAATATGTTTACTTCCATTCACGGACGGGTAAACCGATTCCACAGGCATGTTTAGTAAGTTAGAAAGGGCAATCATCCGCCAAACAGAAGAGTAAGATCCGGGCTTAGCACAATCAACGCAGTCCTCGTCATAATCCGGCGAAAGTACTTCCAGTTTGGAATATAATCGATGGCGCTTCAAAGCTAACATATCTGATAATAACGCTTCTTTTCTTGATTTAGATCTCTCGATTGAAAATGGTGAAATAATTACCAAAATCTATGACAAGAGAGATGATTTTAATTTTGACATTGTTAATTATTCCCACTTGGATGGGGATGTTCCCCAAGCAACTTTGTTATGGGGTGTATGTGTCTCAACTTATGATTATCGTAACCCTGATCTTCTTTCCAAATATAAAAGTAATTTAAAGACTCTTCTGCGACAAGGACCTTCTATGGTGATGTGATTTATAAACTTCGTAAGATTCTTGGTCATGATCACTTTTATACTATCTTTGTTAAACTTGTTAAAAAGATTATCAAAAGAGGTTATGACCCTATCATTTTGCAGCGTACTGCATGCTTGGTGGTGGATCCTTTTATACTTCGCCACTATGCTTTCCACTTTAATTGTACGATGACCGGACAGGCTGTGGATCCTATGATGACGCCTATCTAAAGTCCATTGGGACGGTGGCGTTGGATGTTTGTCTATGATCTTTCTTGTCGTGCCCTTAATGGTTTATTCTCTTGTTGCTTTGGCTTCTGCCAAGTCATTGAGTACCTTCATTGTGACTTTCTAGGCTATTGTTTTTTTTTGTATTATATTTACACGAGCATATTTGTGTTTTACTTATATTGCCTATTGATGCTGCCTTGTTGGTTAGGGATTATATCATGGCGGGGATTTCTTTCTTCACACTGTCCTGTTTTAATGGGATGACAGTAGGGTAAGTGTGAGGTTTAATGCACCCTAAAACCGGTTTAAACCCCCAGTGGCCTACTTTGCCACTGACCGTTCCAAGGCGGTAGCCCTATTGCCAACCCCTTTGTGTTTGTGATGTCGTTTGTATTTATTATTGCTTTTGCCTTCTTGTTTGTCTGTTTGCGGGTTTGTTTCTGTGTTGTGTGGTTGACTGTCCTCCTTGAATGCTACTTTCCCTGTCCGATCTTTATATATTTCTTTGTCTTAATACTTTTGAATTCATCACCATTTAAGTAGGTAGAAATGATTCTTTTTTTTAACCATTATTCGCTATAATTTGGTTTAATTAATTACAGTCAGAATTACCACAATGGTATGTCCTTGACCCAATCTTATTCTTAGTGTACATAAATGAATGATTTGCCCGAAAGCATTAGCTCATAAGTAATGTTGTTTGTGTTATGTTATGGCTATAGACTGAATATAGTTTTTATACTGTGTATGCCGTTCTAGAAGCCGCAGACTCGCGCTGTGGTTACTTCCCCTTTCTGTTACAATACTCCAATAATCACTGCCACCACACACATTTATAGCTGAAATCCAGCTAAGTTTAATTTGTTGGTTAAATATCTTTAACTTGCTTTGCTTTGTTCATAATATAGGAAAATAGTGTGAAAAACGGTATCTGGGTATAAACATAATTTATTTATATAAAACAAATCAATTAACACCGGTTACTAAGTTACAGTACTTGTAAACATGAGATATAGGGTCCTATAGAAACCACAGCGTCCGAACGCAATGGCATCGTAGGTCCGCACTGTACTGCAAACAAGGACTTGAAAATACAACGAAGGAGACAAAAAACAACAGAAAGGGTGGTGAAGACAGGTTTACAGAAGCTGTGTATAAATTTAATAAAGGGATTACACCCAAGCCAAAACAGGTTAAATGTTTTCAACATCTTCTCGAATGTGATGATCGATGCTATTGTCAATTGCCTGTTGGTTACGGCAAGAGTTTGCTGTATCAAGCATTACCTAGTCTAGTGTATCGCCATTTTTTGTAATCGCATGGCCTCAGCTATCGTCACGTGATTAGTGTGGTGGCAGGGATTACTGGCTACAATATCACTGCGCGGAAGTTGTAGAAGCCAGTGTAAACCAATAGGTTTCTTAAGTCCGTTTTAAAATGATTGTTTTCGCAGTCTGGTTATGATTTTTTCTTTTTCATAAGTAAATGACTTCCGGTTCCTTATTGGTTCTTCGGTCTGAATTTAAGAGGATGATTTGCTCAGTGTTTATTTAGCCTACTTTTAAAGGAATTAATGGTGTGTGCCTCAATCACTGTGTCTGGGAGTTTGTTCCAAGATTCTACGACTCTGTAAGCAAATGAATTTTTCCAAATATCAATTCTTGCTATTTTTTAAAAACAGTTTCTTGGAGTTTCCCCTTGTACCTGGGATGATATATAAAGCCCTGCTTGTACCAAGATCAGGGGCCTGAGTAAACAGTTTATTTTTGTCAATTGTATCGATAATATTTTAAGATTTTATAAACCTGAATCACATCAGCCCGCTCTCTTCTATATTCAAGGGTTGGTAGTTCTAGCATAGTGAGTCTTACATGGTACGGAAAGTTACTGAGGTTTTCCACAATCTTAGTTGCTCTTTTTTTGGACATTTTCTATAGCAATCATATCCTTTTTTAGGTAGGGGGCTGAAACCACGGTGGCGTATTCAAGGTGGGGTTTAACAAGGGATTTGTATAAAAACAAGAACATTTCTCTGTCCATGAACGTGAAAATTTTAAAAATTAGGCCAAGATTTTTATTAGCCTTAGATACTTTACCACTTATATGATTGGAGAACTTCAGTTTTGAGTCAAATGTTACTCCTAGGTCTTTTTCGTGTATTACCTTGGACAGGACATGGCGTTATGGGAGGTCATCGATGTAAATAAGAAACAAAACAGGCCCAAAAACACTGCCCTGGGGAACCCCGCTTGTGAAATCCCTGAGTTCTGATACCTGCCCATTGACCATCACCCTTTGTTTTTTCTATTTGTCAAAAATCCTTCTATCCAGTCATATAGTTTACCAGTTATTCCCATAGATTTTACCTTACTCAATAAGCTTTTGTGGGGTATGTTATCGAAGGCCGCTCTGGAGTCCAGATAAACGACATCGACCTCCTCACCGCTATCTATAGCCTCTGACCAATCATCAAGACACTCCAATAACTGCGTAGGAGCAGCCCTGTATGAAACCATGTTGGTGAATTGATAGTAGTAGGTTCTTGATTAAATGGTCAACCATTTCTATTCTAACATTTATTTCCGTTATCCGACAAGATATCGGTGTAAGACTGATTGGTCGGTAATTTTCCGACTTCGCCTTTTTCCCCAGATTTAAAGACTGCGGTGACATTGGCTGTTTTCCATATTTCTGGTAGTTTTCCTTCATCGATGGCTTTCTTGAAGAGATGTGTAAGGGGTGCAGTCAATGCATTCGCACATTCATTTTAGGGTGGAGGTTATCTGGTCCTTGTGATTTAAAAGACTTGATATGAATTAATAGTTTGTTGACAATTTCCTCTGTAATATTCATGTTTCTTAATCTAAAAGTGGTTGGTTTTTCTTCCAGTATTGGTATAATATCAATGTTTTCATTGGTAAATACAGACACAAAGTGGTTATTCAGTACTTCGGCTTTTTCGTTATCATTCCTCGTTATACCGCCGTTGATTTTTCTAAGTTGCTGACAGAAATTTTTGTTTTAGTGTTTAATCGGACGTATTTCCAGAATAGTTTGTCATCAGTTTTGATTTTTGTTGCCAAATCCTTTTCATAGTTATATTTACATCTTCTCAATTCGTAGACAATATTATTCCTTGATAATTTATATTCGTTGTAGTTTATTTAATTTTTACAGTGTTTACGTTTGGTCCATTTCCTGTGCTTTATTTTGATTGCATTTTTGTCTACTATAGGGTTATTTCTGGTTGATCTTGAATTGACTCTGCTCACTGGTATGCATTTTTCTAATGAATTGGTAATGGTTTCAGCAAAGCTACTCCAGGCCTCAGTTATTGGTTTTTTCCCCTATCACATCGTTCCAATCGACGTCATCCAAATCACTATTCAATTGAGTATAATCACCTTCATGGAAGTTCAATTTTGGTGTATTGTTGACTTCAAGGTCGAAATAATAATTAAATTTAAGTTAAGGGTTATGAGATCACTTTTCCCTATGCTTGAGTCATAAGTGATTGATTCAATCATATTTGCCTCATTTGTAAATACGAGGCCAAGTAAAGAGGGTTCATCACCAGCTCTATATCTGGTTGGTTCAACAACATATAGAAACTGAAAGTTATCTCTGATAGTTTAAAAGAAAACATTTGCCGGATACCCACAAGTGGTTCTTATATCATCCCACTTGATTTCTTTAAAGTTAATACCCATAATTAACACATGGGAATACACATTTGATAATATTTTGCCAGAAAGACCAGGCAGTTTGAGATTATTTGAACAGTCACTATTGGGGCTTCTATATACACAACCTATTATAAGTTTGTCAGTATTGTGGAGTCTTACTTCACACCATCTTTGAAGTCATAGTCGACATCAACCAAGATTGCATTTAAGCTTATTTGTGTATAGTTTATTACTCCTCTACCTATTTGTAGGTCTGAGGTATGCACGTCAAAGCCTTCAATTTAAATAAATTCTTCACACTGGACTAAAGTCGAATATTTGGGTAAAATTTCAGATAAGGCAATAATATCATAGTGATTAGAATTAATTAAAGATGAGAGCTCAGATTTTTTTCTCTTTGCAGTTTCTCTTTAACAGTGTTAATATAGGACTATAAACAACTAAGAACGAACAACGTGCTCTAACTAATAATCTGTAATTACGATGTTATTCATTGTAATGTAAATAGCAGTCAGTGTTCCAGACTGGAGTGCGTGGTCTGTTATAAGACGACATATGATAATACAACAACTCCCTCTTTAAATTCAGAGTTATACGTTCTTTCATAATATAATATAACTTCTTTGCTGTCTAAATTTCTGGCTGAAATAAATAGCATTATTTCTATTTTACATGAAATTATTTAGGGCAGTCTATGGTCATGTGATCTCATGACTTGATTCAAATTGTGGAGTTCGTTATTGGGATTAATTTCTAATAAAATTATATGGAAGAATAAAAGTGATCCTTAGCAAATTTTGAGTAGTATATAAGAATGCGTATTTATAACAAGTTCATAGAAATAAAATGATTTCCTGGCAGAATTCATTAATGTTCGTATTCCAATGCTTCGTTCGTGGTCAGTTTGGCAGCTGGTAATATCTCTCAAGTATCGCTGGCTGCGATGATCAGAGATCAATTAAAACGTCATTTAGATCTGACTTTATAGAGTGTCAGTTTATAGTTGATTATCGTACATCTCCCGGTGGTACACTGAGGCTGATTAATGGACATTTAACCCAACATGTTTCCAAGTTTATAGTAGTTCCATGATTGCACTAATTAAGTTACCGCATTGACAGGGCTATTGCTATTGTGCATGCCACTGTGAATAGGTTCACTTGAAATGTTGACACACTTATTTTGCCTTTATGTTCCTGCCATAACTCCAAACGCGCTGATCAGTGTTTTTGTTTCCAACGGTGTGTAGTGTAATTTTGCCGTTATTTGGCGGGTTAGTTTTTGTTAAATTAACTATATAACGTCTACATGACAATGTGAGTACGGAGGGGGTAGGGTAGTGGGCTGGAGGATGGATGGACGGGTGCGCATATTTTGGAGAGGATGTTATGTAATTAATGTCTCATGAGAATGCAAATTCACTAAATTCTTTGGCGCTATAGCAGAGCCCACAGTCCGAGATTACTTTCTGGCACGCCTAAGTGCGACACTGCTGATTACGGTGCTACACTGTAAGTTTGTAATTTTAACAACTTGGATGAATCGACCATCAGTAGAAATTCCTTATTGTCCCATGTAAACAAATCGGTGCCGATAGTTTGCCATGGATATAAAGTGGGAGCCTCATGTGGTATGAGGGGTTTCTTGGGATTTGAATTTCGGTGCTCAAGGCAGAATGAGCATTTTGATACCATTTCAGTTATGTCTTTTGAGATCCGTGACCAAAACATGACGTCACGAGCTCTTCTTAGACATAGCTCAATTCCCATGTGACCAGTGGGTAATTCATCAAGCAGTTTTGACCCGAGTGCTTGAAGAATGACTATAGGTTCCCCTTTCATGATTAACCCATTAACAACTGATAATTGATCACGGACATTCCAGTAATCTACGGGACATTGTTTTCTTAGATGGGGCCAACCTTCACGTCACTGAGGCAATTTCATTGCGAATCTTGCTCAGTTTGAGTCTTCATTTCCTCTATTTTACGATCACTCACAGGTAAACCGGACAGTACAGTGTGCACATGTAAATCCATACCTTCGGTCAAGTCGGGGGTACGTGTCAGCAAGTGGCTTACGTGACAGTGTTTCGGCGACAGGTATGCTCTTACCTGGAAAAAAAAAAGGATAAAAATATCGGACAGGGAAAGCAGCATTCAAGGACGACAGTCAACAACAAAACACAAAAACAAACATGCAAACAGACAAACGAAAAGACAAAAGTAATAAAAAATGCAAACGACATCACAAACACAAAAGGGTTGACAATAGGGCTACCGCCTTGGAACGGTCAGTGGCAAAGTAAGCCACTGGGGGTTTAAACCGGTTCTAGGGTGCACCAAACCTCACACTTACCCTACTGTCATCCCATTAAAACAGGACAGTGTAAATAAAGAAATCCCCGCCATGCTTACGTTGTCATAGCGTTGCAACTGAAGCATCATGCGTTGCAAGCTACGCATGGCATAGTAGATTATATAGAGTGGAGTCTTGGTGTGGAGTCTTGGAGTGGAGGGGAATGAATAATTGGAGTGACATTGGAGTCATATTTTGGAGTGGAATCACATTTTGGAATGACCTTGGAGTCAAACTTGGAGTGAATATTTTGGAGTCAATTTTTAGAGTCTAATGTTAAAGTCTTATTTTTCCGTACTAGTTCTGACTTTTTTCTTTGTTATATTCTTTTGTTCTTAACTCCAAAAAGTGGCAAATGATCCGTTTGCACTTCAACTCTGCGTGCATAAACGTATTGATGAAAGCGTTTGCAGCCGAAAAGTATTGCGAACATTTCCTTCGCTATTTGTGCATAGTTTATCTCTGTCTGCGTCGGGGATTTGGACGCATAAGCAATTGGTTTATTGTCTTGTAGGAGGGTCGCTCCTAGTCCAAATTTGTCAGCCTGTAATGTCGGTGGTTTTGTCATATCATAGTATGACAGAACAGGTCCTGGTGACCTTGTAAGGATTTCCTTGACTTTTTGAAAGGCGTTTGCTTGGGGCTCGTCCCATGCAAATTCTACATTCTTGGCTAACAAAGAACGTAAGGGGCTTGTGACCTCGGCTAAGTTAGGTGCGAATTTACAGATAAGCTGATCCAAGTCGTTTATGGCGAACATCTTGGAGGGGTCGGGTTTGAGTCCGTTAGACGTCAGTATGTGTCCAAAGTATTGAACATCTGTAACACCAACAACGAGTTTGTCAATATTAAGTCTAATTCCCTTTTCGTGGGTACGTTGCAGAACGTTACACACGTTTTGGTCATGTTCGTCACGTGTAAGTCCGTACACAAGAATGTCGTCTACAATGGCGACGATTCCTGACAAAGCATGTTATATAATTTAGGTATTTTGGGCCGAGGCATATCCTGAGGCTCCATGACGGCTTCTCAACAACGACCATGGAATTGACCTATTTTGTCGGAGTTGTGACTTTCGATATTACGTCATCTTGTTCCATGCGGTCTAATTCCGTTTTGAGTTTGTCACGCAGTGCGACAGGAACTCACCTAGGTGGGTAAACTACGGGGTACATTCGTGTCAATCTTAACATCACATCCATCAGGGGCTTGACCTATGCCTTCGAACAAATCGGCATATTCAGCAAGTATGACTTGGTTAGAGATTATATCATGGCGGGGATTTCTTTATTTACACTGTCCTGTTTTAATGGGATGACAGTAGGGTAAGTGTAAGGTTTGGTGCACCCTAGAAACGGTTTAAACCCCCAGTGGCCTACCTTGCCACTGACCGTTCCAAGGCGGTAGCCCTATTGTCAACCTTTTATTGTTTGTGGTGTCGTTTGCATTTATTATTACTTTTGCCTTCTTGTTTGTCTGTTTGCGTATTTGTTGCTGTGTTTTGTGGTTGACTGTCATCCTTGAATGCTACTTTCCCTGTCCGATCTTTTATATTTCTTCCATATATAGAGGATGTGTGTTGTCCGTCTGTCTGGGAGACGCGTCCTTATCAAGGGAGTACACTAACTTAATCAGTCCAAAGTCAATACATGACCGTAAACCTAGAATTGCTGGTGACTTTGTCTCTACAATGTAAAAGTCAGTAGTATGCATGCACTCATCGTACTTGCAGGGAAGGGAGCAGTGACCTAGTGTGTTAAGTTTACTGCTGTTATATGCAGTCAACTCTGTGTTTGTGATGTCTTATTTGACCTTTTATTCATCTTTAAATTTGTTCTTTGTTTCCGTGTGTGTTTGTGGTTGACTGTCTTCCTTGAATGCTGCTTTACCTGTTCGATTTTATATCTATATCTACGGGTGTTTTTTTAGGAGCATTTTGTGTTGTAAATATGTAGGGTATAATAGAGCCTTTGCTTACCTTAATTGTCACAAATGCCTGATTATTCCTAATTTTAGAATACACAGAGTCAATGTAATATTCCGAATTCGCGAATTTGTCAGAAACTTCGTTCACTGAGTTTGATCGACACATCTTGGAGATATGGTTCCATTTTTTGCAAATGCTACATTGTTTTCCGTGTGCAGGGCATTTGTTTTTAGTGTGCGTATATCCATATTGTCACATTTCGTTATTTTCGGCGGCTGTCCCTTTCGTCTCTGATTAAAATTCGGCACAGGTCCCGTTAGCTGTTCCTTTTTCGCAGGTTCTGGTCCTCTGTGGACGCTGCTGGTAGCGGTTGATGGCGTGAATCTCTGGTGCGGCGGAAGTTGATGATGCCAGTGTTCTCAGCTGTTCTTGAGAGTACTCAACATTTTGGCATATCTGGATGGCTTTGACCATTGTCAGTGCTTGCTTCTCCTTCGTTTATGAGACGTTCTTGTATTTTTCTGGAGTTTACTCCAAATACAATTCTATCACGGATCATGTCGTCAGCGTCATTGAACTGGCAGTCAATAATTGGGCCTTTACACAGGATGGCGACCTTTGTGCCTCCCGTGTGCGACCATAAAATGTGCCAGGTCGTCGTTGGAGGCTCAAAGGAGCTAGAATGGTTGCCTAGGTCGTTCAAAGGTGGTACACAGGCGGTTCAAACATCGGCATGGACGCCATGGTCGCCGTGAATTTTTGAACATGTTCAAAACAGTCGCACAAAGGTCGCTCAAAGGTGGCTCAAAGGAGGCAGAAGGGAGGCACAAGCATTACCGTGGTTGCAGAATGGAGGCACAGTTGTCACCCAATGGTCGCCAGGTAATAGATGCGTTCTGCTGCAATTTTTCCCGTCAATCTGGGCGATGCTTCTGCCTCCCTTGTGCCTCCTTTGGACGACCAATAGCGTGCAATGAACGATGACTGTGGCGACCGCTGTGCCTCCATTCGGCGACCACGGCAACCCTTGAGTCACCATGACAATGCTTCTGCCTACCTACTGCCTCCTTTGAGCTACCTGTAGTGCCTCCTCAGGATCACAGCTAGCTTCAGACCAGGCTCCAAACTTGCTCTCCAATTGATATTTTGTTTCGCAATTCTTGGGCCAACCCTTTGGAGGAGTTCATCGAATATCGCTGACTCCATTCGAAGGTAACTGTAGAAGGACCCTTCATCTTCTAGCCGCTGTTCTTGCATCAGTTGGCTGTAGTCCCCGAATTGTGACTTTCTCTGTTGTGTCAGCCAGGGGCGGACCCACCAGGTTCGTGATCTCTTTCTTGTGTGCCTGATCATCCTTCTTCTAAGGACAGCAATGGCCATCTGGTTCACCAGCAGTGCTTGGTGACCTTGTAAGATGGCAGTATGCAAGATGAGTTGGTTGTTCATCCAAAAATCTTTATCTTCTGGAGATGTTCTCAATTTGGCAGCTAGGATGAAAGTGATGGAAAAGTGCCAGAATCAGGGAATATATATACCCAGGCACTCCAGGTTGCCCAGCAGTCGCCAGGGGTCGTCCAAACAATGCTCAAAGGTCGCCTAGGAGGTAGAAGCATGGCTGAATGGTCGTCCAGTGATCGCCGTTAGTTGCCGTTGGTCGCCGATGATGGCACAGAGGAAGCACAGAGGAGGCTCAATGGTTGCCCAAACATTGCTCGGGGGTCGCCTATGTAGCCTATAATCGCGTTGGTTGCCGTAGGTTGCACATGGGAAGCACAGGGGAGGCAGGCAGGTGGCTCAGTGGACGCACAGGTCGTTCGTAGATTGCCATGAAAATGCCCGAAAATTGCATTTTTGGTGGTTCAAGGGAGGCACAAGGATCGCTGGAGCAGTTACATAGAACCGTGATTTTCTGGGTTTAGGCGACCATTGAGCATCCTGGCTTTTTTTGGTCGCTCAAAGGTGGCACAAAGGTCGCAGCCCTGTGTAAAGGGGCCTTAACCAACAATTTCAATTGTGTTATGAATTGATCCACTGTGTTGCTTTTTTGGATTTCATTGTTAAATTTGAAGCGAGCAAACACCGGATTTAGCTTCGGCTGGACGTGCCTGGCAAATCGCTCGCAAAGTAGGGTTAGGCGTTTTACCTCCTCCTCAGATATTGTCCAGATATTAAACATGTCTCTGCCAGTATCACATATCCATAAAAGGAGATATGTGATTTTCACTTCCTCTGACTTTTGCTTTAAAGGACCAGCAACAACTAAATCACAATGCTGTTTGATTTTTTTCCAATGTGCATTCCCAGCCCATGTGGGGTGTCGGAATTCCGGACAGATCCATATTGGTAATGTTAAAAAATTCAAGCTGAATATAGTACACACTTCGTACTTCCTTTTTTTGAATACTTTTTAAATTCCAAGTTTTTGTGTTTGCAGGTTAAATTCTGTTTCTGACACCATGCTATGTTGTTGCTATAATATTAACAGTGTTAATGTAGGACTATAAACAACTAAGAACGACCAACGTGTTCTAACTAATAATCTGTAATTACGATGTTATTCATTGTAATTTAAATAGGGAACTGGCCAGCAGCAGTCAGTGTTCCAGATTGGAGTGCGTGGTCAGAGAGTGGTCAGAGAGTGCCTGTTATAAGACGACATATGATAATACAACAACTCCCTCTTTAAATTCAGAGTTATAAGTTCTTTCATAGTATGAGAATGCGTATAACAAGTTCATAGATATAAAATGAATACAACAGTTTGCGGACGATACTGACGTCAAACTGACAGTTCTACCCTACAGACTGACCGCCACAAACACTACAGGCATGGTCAACAAAGTGGGGCATTAGCTTCAACCCCAATAAGTGCTTAGTTGTTCACACTACCAGGTAAAAAAATAATACCAACTACGTACACACTTCATGGACATACCGTACATGGACAGACCATATGACCATGAAGTATGTAGGTAATCAGCCTTGCCAAAACAGTTTAAAGGGACACACGACAATCTTGTTTTTTGTAAGAGTAGTTAGCTCATAAGTAAGGTTGTTTGCCTACGATGCTGATGACTTGAGTAAATAACGACTGTTTGAGAGGTGTTGCTGACCTGCGATAATGTTCCTTTTTTTTCTCTGTGCTGATAGAAACTTCTTGTTTGGAATGTTTCTGATATTGACTGAGTTAGGGGTCAATTGATCATTGGTTGAGGGTAATATTGACCTCAGTTGTCTACTCATTAATAGCCCTGCGGGTGATTTCACACAAGCCAGAGGAGAATGTCTGTACTCGAGTAGTGCAAGGTATGGATCCTTACCATCACGTAGAGCTTTGCAGCTTATTATCAATGCTTCAGTATTTCCACCGGGAGTAACCTTGTCTTTCCCGAAGACAACAATATCATCTACGATTGTTTTCACCCCAGGGAGACCCTCGAGACATTGATCCATTTTTTTTCAGGATCTCATCTTGAGCTGATCGAATTCCAAATGGCATTCTCAGGAATAATATAACGGCCAAAGGGAGAGTTAAAGGTCGTTAATGAGGGAGATTGTTCAGTTAACTTTATTGACCGATAGCCACTCCTGGATCAACACGAGAAAACCGATGAGCCTGATATATCTGGAAGATTGTCATCCAGTTACTTGTTGGGATAGTGTGGCCTTTTAATAGCACCATTAAGATATTTTTGAGACATATTCTCAATGAACCGTTGCTTTTCTCAACAGTGACCAGACTATTTACCTAGTCGGTGGGTTCTGACACCTTAGCGATCACGCTTGACTTTTCCATGCGATCTAGTTCTGTCCTTAATCTTTAGCGTATAGCCACAGATACTCGTCTGGCAGCATGTACCACAGGGGTTGCATCTTGGCGGAGGTGTATGTCACACTCGCCTGGTAATAGACCTATACCAACAAATACATCGGAGTATTTTGAAATGATCTTTTCTTTCGTGAAAACCCTTTCTGACGAAACTGAGAGTACACGTTTCATTAGATTGAGAGACAGTGCTGTCTCTAGGCTTATGATTGGACATGAATTGGTGCTACCAATGTAATATTCATGCTGAGAAGTCTTGTCATTATAAGAGCGGAGTAGATTGATGTAACCATCGATAGTCAGTGCCTTACCATCATAGGCATTGAGGCGTCTGTTTGTTTTGCATACAGGGCCTTAAATCCCTAATGACCGATACGTGGATCTGGGTAAGATATTGACCTGAGAGCCAGAATCAATTTTCATTTTGACAGGTTTTGGGTTTTTACCTATTCCAATGGTAGCAAATGCCTGATTAGAGGACTTATCATGACTGATAAAATCAATGAACAGGTCTTGGGACGGGTCACTATCATATGAAACCAGATCATGGCCTACCTCATGAATCCGTTTTTGATGAGTATGCCCATCTCTTCCCTTCTGACGGCAAACTGAAGCGAAATGATTCTGCTTCTTGCAAAAGTTACAAGCTTGTCCTTTAGCTGGACATAAGTCCGTCCGTGAGGGATTTCAACCAAAATTTTGACACTTGGATTGATATTGTCTATGATTCTGCTTTGTCCTTTGTTGTGGTGGTGGTCTTGCAGCATTTCCGGCTTTTCTGACAGCGCTTACTGTACATCCTTGGTCGGGTCCCATTGCCTTCACATGTTGCTGGCTTAGCTCATGGGTGCGGGTAATATCCAATGCTTTATGTAGCGTAAGATAAGTTAATTCATTTATCAGCTTCTCTCTGATTTTTACTGATCTTATTCCGAACAATATGTGGTCTCTGATCATGTCGATTACCATGTCCTCTCTGTACCCACAATCCTTAATCAATATTTAGAGCTCAGTCACAAACTGCTCGAATGGCTCTCTCCGACGTGTTGTTCCCTTGAACGAAACATGTATCGGCTGTATATCTGATTTGACTTGGGTCGACAGTAGGCTTCGAAACCCATGGCAATGCGATTTCAACTTTTTCTTTTCGGCGTCGGTGAGGTTCCATGTGGAAAATATTTGGCTTCCTTTTTCACCGACCCATAGCATTAAAATTTTGCACTGTATTTCCTCTTTATTTTGGAGCGGGCCTCCAAACATAAAGCCGGTAAATGCTTCGAATGCATTCGGCAAGTCTTTTGCCTCCCAGTTCGTTTTTGGATTCTGTCCTTTATAGCTTGCCATCTTTTTAAAAAGGTCACGTTAAACGCGAATCAGCAATAAGCCCAGAAGATAATCACAGATGTCACATGAAGTAATTAAATCCGTTTTGTTGTTTAAAGTTTCTTTTGTTTAAAACTTTTAATTCCAGGATTGTATTGAAAATATAATTTCTGACACCATGTTCTGTTCATATGTTCTATTCTTTGTATGGACTGAAATAAGTGATTCCAGAGCAACGTAGTAATGATGTTTATTGTACGAATACTATTTAGAGACTGCCGTCAAATTGTCATGCATGCATGTTATACAACTGATGGATATGTTAGACAACGCTTGTATCTTCAATATTACAATATGCTTGTCTTAGAACACTCACGGCGTCCCGTTAGTATTTCTAAATAAATTGCATTTGTTCAATCACTGATATTAATTACAAGAATATTATAAAGAAATTATTTTTGCATATTTCTAACTGTTGATTATATTTCACCAATAATATAATGGAACTTATAATAGAATAACGAAGAAAAGTTCAAACTCAAAATTGTGTTGAAATATATGCAAGCAGGTTTAAAGTCAAAATGATAATGAATTAATAACTCAAGATGCTAATTTTAATGCTTGATAAAAACTTTAAGATTGCCATATGTCCCTTTAACACAAAATCTTGAGATTTTTAAAATTTAAGATTTAAAGCTTTTTAAATAGAAATTTGGAACGCGACTTGATTTTCTCACGTTTTTTTTAAACGCAAATTATTTATGCAATTAATACGTTATCTCATGGCAATCTCGAAGTTTTTACCAAGCATTAAAATGTTGCGTCTCGATGTATTAATCCAGTATCGTTTTGACTTTAAAACTGCTTGCATATAATTAAAAAAAAAAGAGATATTTTTTCTTCTGATTATGACATAGGTTTGAATAATATTATCAACAGTCAGTAATGTGCTAAAACAATTTGCTTTATAATATACGTATAATTATTTTTTATGATTGAAAAAATGCAAGTTTTGAAGAAAAACTAACGGGACGCCGCGAGTTTTAACAAGATCAAGATTGTCGTGTGTCCCTTTGATGCATTGTTTGATAGATATAGAAAATAATAGATAAGCATACTTCAACATGCACACAAATAGTTTGTTTTAAGGAGGACTGCTTAATTCGATTAGAAAGACTTGGTTTAATTTCTACCACAACTGTTTTTTCATGAAAGTGCAATTACTTTTCTACACAGATGCGTGCTAAAAATGCAAAGTTCACAACTCTTAAACAAATTATCATTTTACACGGCAGCAGCTGTTATAGAGATCAATACCACACTCAAATGAATTTATATTAAAACATACTATTATAATAGACCTAGTATGTTTAAATTCTTAGAATTAATGCAGACACAGGATAAGAATATTGTTATTAAGTTAGCTAAATATATAAGTACAGCTTTAACTGTAAGGAATACAATCTTGATTAATTAAACAATGTTTAGCTCTTTTGTATTTTCATTCTCATGTATCAGTTATTTAATATTAATATTGCTCATAGCAAATGTACTTTTGTTTAAATCACTCGACTTATTATGCATGGCAATTTATGTATGAAGATATAACGATGTACGTATGTACAAGTTAAATAAAATATATGTTCTGTTCTGTTCTGTTCTCAAAGAGTTGCTAGTTCCCCACACTTGCTATTTCAATTAGCCTGACCAATTAAAGAAGTCACAGATCTATTGCCGCTATTGCACGTGTCGTTAGGTCACTGAAGGAACTAATTATGTCCTTTGGTGTTAACTGTATATTCATTCAGTGTATTACTCGGATGATTCTCATTGATTCAACACATAAATACTCTGACATGACCAGTTCGGGAAACAGCTGATACACTGTGAACTCATAGCTGTTAAACTGAACACTTTATTTTGATGGAAACTCCGGAGATTGTACACTTAAATCCGGACATTTGGAGAGAGACTGAAAAACCAGGAGAATTATCCGAAGATTTGGCAGAGATTTGATAGTGTTTTTGTTTTTTTTGTGTGCGTGTTTTTGTGTTTGTTTTTTAAAAACAACCGCATGTCTAGATACAGCCACAACATGACATTGAAACAAATACATACTGGAGAAAATTACTATAAATATTCGTTTTCCCTCATTACTATTGTTCAGTGGAATTGCCCTTAAGCAAGATTTGAATTCGTTCGAATATGCTGTAAACAATTTACATTGGAATGTTGTTGCTATCCTGGTTTCATCCAATCACTATTTATCACATGTGTTCAGCTTATACCTTTACCTCAGGGGCTGGCGTGGCGCAGTCGGTAGCGCGGCGGATTTGTAACCGGAGGCCCCGGGTTCAATCCTCCGTGGTGCCACTGAGTTCCGTCGGTGTGTTCTTGGGCAAGACACTTTACGTCGGACGGGGACGTAAACCGGGCGGTCCCGTGTATCGGTCTATCCTCCGAGCACGTTAAAGAACCATAGGAATCTATTCGATAATAAGAGTAGGGCAGGTTCCCGGATTCCTATGTATCCTTCCCCTCTCTCTGGGGCGGCTCTAAATAACCTATACTGTGTTGATGAGCCGTTAAACAACATTTAATTCCAATTCAATTAACCTTTACCTTGTTCTACTAAATGACACAGACGCGCACCTCAGTGACACAGACGCGCACCTGATCTACTCTATGACACAGACGCGCACCTGATCGAAGTTAATACCAGTGAGGGTGTGCGGCAGAATATATAGACAGACACAAGCAAAGTTTTACGCAAGCGTAAAATAGCTGCCGAGAGGAAATAGCCACCCGTTCCGGTTACTATTATCTACTGGTAGTAGGAAGTTATGAAGGTTATGAGGCTGATTACAGCAGTAATAAGGGACGCCCTTTATCCCCTGAGGTACGCTATTATCTAGTCGGATAAGGTAATAAGGGATAGCTCAAAAGGGGAGGAAACTCGTACAGTGTTGCGATAGTAAGAGCGCGTGTAGTTCGACATGTCGGCCTATTCGGCCCATAGCCGATTCGGATTCGGCCCATAGCCGATTCGGATCTGATCATTCGGACAGTTTTAAATTGTGAGTTCCGCGGAAGTTTAGGAAAAGATCAGTGGTCGATTCGGATCAGATTGGAATGTGAAGATTAAATGCCAGATTAAAAGAGTTAAATCACAGGAGACTCCGAGTGTTATTTTTATTAGAATTGCAATTTATAACTAGTTTAATATCCCATATTTTTTAATAAAAAAATCAACCGTTAAAGATACTTAAAAATTATGAAATGTTAGTTTATGTACAGACGCCTGTGGTTCTGCGATTGTATGGGCCGGCTCGTCTTGCCAGTTGGTCATGGTATACTGTGCCGTGTCAACGTTTCTTTGACATATTATTAACGCAAACAGGCAAAACAGTCCCAGACACACAGTATCAATTTGCTTTGTGTCATGTGTCATTGATAATGAGATTTATAAACTTACCGAGGTCTCTAGCTGTCTATGATAATGGTAAGAGGTAGTTATTAAATTTGAATGTGCAATTAATTATAATTGATTTTATTTCTATTCAGATCATTAAATGTATTCATATGTGTAGAACTTCCCTGTGACATAATTATAAACAGATAGAAAACTTCTTATCAAGCATCTTAACATTTCTTTTTGACTCCTCGCTCAACTATTTATTTGTTTTGATAATGATACATTCAGAAGATTCATAATGAATCGTAAAATGTGAATATTATGTACATGATTTGAAATTAAATTTTTTCATCCATAGGACAAGTAACTTACACAATTTACTTGTCCCCAGTCAAATGTACTTGTCCCCGCACTTCATGTAAAAGTGATACAAAAAACAAGATGAATCATGAAAGTGACATTACATTCAATCAGTTGCATTCCACCAATGAAAACGACATGGGTTTTATTTGTCATTTACAATGTGCTCACCAATGTTTTGACATTTTTTCAGTCACAAGTTTTAAAAATGTAAAATTCATCTATTTTTATAAAATTTAGGACAGGTCACCTGGGACGTAGAATCTACATGGCACAGGACAATGGGACAACTGTTAATGTCAAACCCTGATGTATCTTTATTTTTAAAGTAAGACATTGTATAACAAATTGGTTAAAGTTTAGCACATCATTTCGGCTTTCAATGAAATGACATGGGAAACTTAATTTCCGTCAAACTACTTTTTTGCTTAAAACGTTAAATTAATTAAAATACCATCAAATGCAAGGACGTAGTTGTGTCTCAAATGATGGTTGAGCACTGTATTTATTAACCGCTACTGTAGGGTATGACCCCAGAAGTTGTTTTTTTAGTGTTTTTTTACAAAAACAGATCATGCGTATTGTCCAATATGTAGGCCTACAGTGTAGCTACGCCAATGAAATGTTGGAAAGTATGATGGGTCAGGGGCGTACCTAGGTATACTCCTATACGCCCCTGCGTATAATTCAGAGTTGGGTGTCGGAAAATGAGAAAGCTAAATAAAAAGTGAGGACGAAGGTGGTTAGGGTGAGGGGGAATAGCTTCAAAATGCGTTTCTAAGTCGCTCAAAACTACTTATTTAGAGCTCAATTTTTCAAAAATTTCCCTGACCCACACCAACGGGAGGGGGACACACACTCGACCCTCCCCCGTGCGTATACACAAAAACTCTCCAGGTACGCCCCTGTGGGTTTTGACATAAATAAAACGGTGTCTGGTTCGAATCATCCATGGTCCGAAAAAAAAAAGGGGTACCCAGAAATTACGTAACAGGATTCTCAGACATTTTAATTCGCTTCCCCAAACATTCAGTTCTGTAAACTACTCAGTATAGATCTAATTAAGAAGAACAATGGAAAACGTAGTAAGTACAAACTAAGTTTGAATTGTTGCGAGTATTTAACATTTACAGTATCGTCTTTCTATCTGTTTTCGACCGCCATGTGATTTCGATCGATACACAAAATGACATACCGCGCGCGCTATTACGCGATAAACGTCATCAAATTTTGCTGTCCGTCTGCTACTACTTCCGTAAACAAAGAAGAAGTTCAAAATGTGGAAAGTTCGCCTTGATTACGTGAGTATCAGCCTATAAAATATGTTAATACTATAAAATATTGTAAAACATTAGCTTTTTCACATGTACCTGCTATGTTATCTCCAATTTCTCTTCAATTTTACAGAGCACACTTGTTTTTGTTGATTTGACAGATCACCGGATGTGAGTAATACGTCCCCGGTCCGCGTTTTCAATTTACACTTATGAACAAAACAGCTGCACTTTTTTTTTTTTTAACTTTTGTTCTCCCACATTTCAGAGTCAAACTAACAGACTCAATCAATATAGACTGTGGTCTAATGAAAGTATGACTGCGGCATATCAAAAAGTAAAGAATGGGCAGATGTCCATTGGAGCAGCAGCCAAGCAGTATGGCATTCCCAAGACCACACTGATAGACAGAGTCAGTGGTAGGGTGGCTATAGAAACGACCAGGTCTGGACCCTCACCACTACTTGAGAAGGACCAAGAGGCAAGGCTGGTGAACCACATTAAGAAAACAGCAAGGTAGGTCTACATGATAGTTTACATAGATAGTGATCATTTACCTCACGTATCTGAAATAGTATTACGTTTGCTATTGTGTGTGTGTGTGTGTGTGTGTGTGTGTGTGTGCCATTTGGTGCCTATTTTCTATTTCAGTTATGGGTATGGATATACCAGACAAGAGGTTATAAACCTGGGTACAGACCTTGCCGTTTCTGTGGGCTACAGAGATAATGGGCATCCTTTATCCGAACAGTGGTATGCCAATTTCATGACCCGGTGGCCTGAGATAAAACGACAGAAGCCCCGTTCCCTATCAAAGGTGCGCGCAGAGGCTGCCTCACAACAGTGTATCAGCCACTACTTCAGTGAGTTGCAGGAGACACTGACTAAATATGATCTCCATAACAGGCCAGAGTGTGTTTACAATGTCGACGAGAAAGGTATAAATTTATCGCACACCCCGCCAAATGTTGTTGCAGCAACCAAAACAAAACCAAGTGCCATTAACAATGAACGATCAGAAACAATAACAATAATAGGTGCTGGCAATGCGCTTGGAAATGCCATCCCCCCATTTTTTGTGTTTAAAGGTTCAAGAATGAACCAGGATCTACTCGAAGGCACTACACCTGGCACCATTGGATGTGTTAGTGATTCAGGATGGTCAAATACTGAAATCTTTGAAAAGTATATGAAAACCCATTTTTTGAAATATGTACAGGGCCTCAATCAAACACAAAAAATTATCGTTTTGTATGATGGCCATAAATCCCATGTCAGTTTGTCACTGATAGAATGGGCTAGAGAAAAGGGAATAGTGCTGTTTGTTCTACCAGCCCATACTAGCCATATTCTTCAACCCCTTGACGTTTGTTGTTATGGCCCTTTGTCCAAAATTTTAAACAAAGAGTGTCATTCCTTCGTTCGCCAAAACCATGCAAACTTAACAAAACAAAATATTGCCAGTCTTGCATGTAAGGCATACTCAAAAGGCCTTTCTCCAGAAAACTTAAGAGCAGCTTTCAAGAAGACTGGTATCTGTCCGTTTGATGATACTGTGATTGACCCTACTGTCCTTCTACCATCTATCCCCCTGAAAAGACCCTCAGACACTGCTGACGCTGTACCAGCTGTTGATGTTGTGCTTATTTCCAATACTTTAGCTGACCCTGCCGTAGCTGTTCTAGATGACTCACTTCCTGTTTCAATTGACCCCAACCCTGTTGTTGTAGCCCCTGAAGTAGCTCAGCAAGTGGCGTCTGTTTACACAGCTGTACCAGTCAATATTGATTTGTTTTTTGAAGAGAAAGACAACTCAATTATCAAAAACACATTACCTCCAAAGAAAAAAAGGAAGGTTTTGTCCAGGGTTGTGTCTGGGAAAGAACTGACAAGCAGTGAGACAGTTGACAAAATCCAACTACACAAATCAACACAACCTCCTGTGAAGGTTAAAACTGCAGGTAAGGAAAAATGTACAAGTAAAGGAAAAGGTAAAAGTAAGCAGGTAAAATCAAGAAATTTTGTAGTTGTGCCTAAAAAAGAAAATGTTTGTGTACCCCACCATTGTCCAAGTAGTCCAGTGGCTGGGCCGTCTGCATTCTATGTGAGTAGTAGTGAGAGTTATGAAAGTGAGATTGGTGACAGTGAATTGTGTTGTGTGTGTGGGCGTTTTGCACCTGAAGCATTTCAAACCTCAACATCAGTTATGTTTCTTAAATGGGGAGAATGTATGCACGAAGGCTGTGGCCACTGGACTCATCTGCGCTTTTGTTGTGATGTAAATGTTCTTAGGCGACATAGTGTATTCACATGTCCATGTCATACATTGCCATGCATTGAAGAGTAGAGAAAATGCGACTGAACAACCTTTTGAGCAGCTATTCTGTTCGGTATCTAGTCATTTCGTAACCTTACCTTTTCGTAACCGTACAATCTTGGTTGAATCGTAACCATTGCGTTAGTCATATCGTAACCAACAAATATAATTATATTGTTTGTACAAACCTACAAATAATTATCAAAATAATATAGTTCAAACATGTGTTTAAATGCAATTATTATGTATATATCATTTATAGTGCTAATCTGTCGGATTTATTGCAATTATTATTATCACCTCCGTTCCTGACTTTATTGTTTTATTTATTACACCTTAGGTACACATAATACCTGCAATTTAAGTATTCACAAAACTAACCTGTTTTAACTACATACTAAAATAATAATTAAAACATTTGAATTGTACATGTACAAAGATATTTATTCACATTTTTAAATCATAAATTCAAAGGTTAATATTTGACTAATGGATTTTTGAACGGTTACGATATGACTAACAGAATGGTTACGATTCGACCAAGATAGTGCGGTTACGAAAAGGTAAGGTTACGAAATGACCATAATTCTTCTGTTCATATGTATACTTTTGCTGACGTATATAAAAAGTGATGAAAATAAGTATTTACGTCACATTTGTTATTTTATTCCACTTTAACTTTTATAACAAACCTTTGTTCACATCAGAATAGAAAAATATATCCAAACAAATATCAACTGGACCGATATTTACTCGGATTAATAAAATGGTCGAAAACTAATGTCGCTCATCAAAACAAAACGCATTGAGGTCGTCCGGTCAAGAGCTTTATCGGATGAAAAGTAACTGGAATTTTATTCCAATTTAGGTAAGTTGTGTTGCAGTTTGAATTGTTTATTGCATTTAATGTCAATGTGTTCTGAAAAAAACATTATTCCGCTAAAATATTTAGCCAAACATCGTTAAGTGGTCGAAAACTGAGCGGTCGAGGATAGGTGAGTAGTGCCCATAGAAGTTCAACCTGAGAAAAAACAACAAACTGATGGAAATTAGAATGGACACACGTTAATAGTGCATAAAATACCACGTCTACGAACGGCAAGACGATTTTTTGATATGACATATGTGCCATCCTCCGTCTAGGGTGCATCTATAAACGTCCGTATATGGCAAGCCAGGTCGAAAAACTAGGATTAGCGATCGATAAACTATCGATTTCTAACCTATGTTTTCGAGCGAAAACAGGATAACTCTCGTGAACCCAGTTTTACGTTTAAACTAGGTTTCTCGATTGAACTAAGAATTTCGGTCGTTATCCTAAGTTCACGAAAGTGGACCTATTTTTACGAACATAGGTGAACTTGGGTTTACGACCGTGAACATGGGTTTACAACCGTGAACATGGGTTTACGACCGTGAACATAGGTTCACGCTCGTGAACATAGGATAACGACCAAAAATCATAGATAAATCATAAACTATGGTTCACGCTCGTAAACATAGGTTCACGTTCGTAAACTATGGTTCACGCTCGTAAACATAGGTTCACGTCCATAAACTATGGTTCACGCTCGTAAACATAGGTTCACATCCATAAACTGGTTCACGTTCCTAAACTATGGTTCACGCTCGTAAACATAGGTTCACGTCCATAAACTATGGTTCACGCTCGTAAACATAGGTTCACATCCATAAACTATGGTTCACTTCACGTCCATAAACTATGGTTCACGCTCGTAAACATAGGTTCACGTCCATAACTATTTAAAAGAATATAAAACAATCACATCTTACCACATACATACCGGTCCGAAAGCATAGTTACAAGTCGATATACCCTGTTTTACGAACGTGAACCTATGTTCACGAGTGTGAACCTATGTTTACGAGCGTGAACCATAGTTTACGAGCATAAACTATAGTTCACGGTTGTAAACATAGGTTTACCTCCGTAAACTATGGTTCACGCTCGTAAACATAGGTTCACGTTCGTAAACTATGGTTCATGGTCGTAAACATAGGTTCACTGTCGTAAACATAGGTTCACGGTCGTGAACCCATGTTCACGCTCGAAATTCATAGTTGATTCGATAATCCTAGTATATCGACCGTAAACCATGGTTTACGTTCGATAAACTAGGTTTCTCGATTGAACTATGAATTTCGTTATCCTATTGTTACGAGCATGAACCATAGTTTATGAACGTGAACTTGGGTTTACAAACGTGAACTATGGTTTACGGACGTTATCCTATGTCGCTTGAAAGTATAGGTTAACATGCTTTTACGTTCGAAAAACCTAGTTTATCGATCATTAATCCTAGTTTTTCAACCGTGAACGTAATTATTGGACAATTGGCTTGCCATATCCGTATGTAAAAAAAGCACCCAAAGACATAAAATAAATGAAATTAGGACACACGTGTGCGCAAATCTCGGACTCCTGAGTCTTGTTCTTGGCGCTTGTTTTAGACAGCGTTTTTTCTGCAGTAGCTTGAGCAATTAAAATAATACATAACGTACATCATTTTATATCATTAGAACTGGTATGTTTGGTGGTAAATAAAAATGCCTTATTTATGAAAATCGGTCGAGAAATAATTTTTTTACAGCCCCACAGTTGCAGTAGACTAGTGGTGCTGCAGTAGTGGTCCACACACATTCTGACATTGTTTTGTTTTTAAAGAATTAAATACGACTGTAATTTATTGCCAGACTGCATGCCCGACAAACTACAGTCGGGTCCAGGGTCAGGCTCACCTAGCGTTGTTTTTTTTAAACTTAGCTACTGCAGCTGATGGAGTCATTGTCGTACCGGGTACTACAGAACGGCACCCGGTGTACATGTATGTATACAGAAACGTACCCGAAAATCATCAAAATCCAGAAAGGCCCCCAAATATACATATATGTACCCGAGACAAAAAACAATGTCGTAAAATGCGTCCGTAACGCGTACTGTTACTTCGCGAAAAACGAAACTTTCATTGTTTACAAAGTTTAAGATTCACTTTTTAAAAGCCGCTCGCTGCTGCCTCCACCTTAAAGGAATGCAGTTGGTCTAAATATTTGACCAACTCTTCTTGAATGACAGGCTGCATATTTGTTTACTTTTTTGCTTGGGGTTTGATGATTTACAACTTCAGGTTTTACGACAAAACGTTCTGTATTTTATTACTAACTATGGCAGCCTAAATATGTTTCTAAGAACAATTATTATACAAGCGCAATAGTTAATGATAAACAATATTGTTTAAGTAGTTGTTTTATCAAGTTCTAAATTGTTTCAATCCCGCAAATGAGATCTTGTTTGTCCGGGTACATTTCTGTATATTTGGGGGCCATTCTGGAATTCAAAGATGTTCGGGTACGTTTCTGTATACGTAAATGTACCCCGGGTACCTTTCTGTAGTACCTGATACGACATTGACCTCATCAGCGCTACTGCATGTAATGGTGCGTTTTACAGTATATCTGATAGAAAAATTGTGTGAAATACTTTTTGACATGTTTGAAAGTTAACAAAAGTTGATCCTTAACCCCCACCCCATCCGGCTTCAGTTTTTATTTTAATATTCTTTAAATTGATGTATACAGTAGGGGGTGGTGGGGGTATACTTCAATCAGCTTGTCCTTCCGTCTGTCCGTAGACGCAATTCTTGTTCGGGCTATCAATAACTCCTTCTTAGAATTTCGCGCAACTTGCTAGGAAGTATCAATATCGAGTGGAGATGCGCATACTATCATGACATTCCAGTTCGATAATTTTCCACTGAGTTATGGCACTTTGTATTTCTAATATATATATATACACTGAAAGGAAAAAGAAACGCATAATCAAAAAAAACGTTTAAAGCTTAAGTTTGCTCACCTGCTTGAGCCAAATGCGCATTCTGTCGATAATGAAACTTTAAAGGGGTAACCATTTGTGTGTTCGGTGATGTTTAAACCTTCTTTCCGATAGGACAGGCCTAATGTCGCACTGTACCATTCGATTAGCAGTAGCATATTAAACATACAATATATAGCGGAAATACCCATTACCGTATGCGTTTCTTTTTCCTTTCAGTATATATTTATAATACAAAATTCTTGTCCGGGCTATTTCTCTAAAACTCCTTGTTAGAGAAACTTGCTAGGAAGTATCAATATCAAGTGGAGATGTGCATACTGTCATGACGTTCTGGTTCAATAATTTTCCACTGAGTTATGGCCCTTTGTATTTTTAATGCATTTCATACTTGGTAACTAGTGAAGTAGAAAATTCTTGTCCGCGCTATTTCTCTAAAACCCCATGTTATAATTTCGTGAAACTTGCTACGAGGCACCCATATCAAGTGAATATGCGTATACTGTCATGACTTTCTGGTTCAATAATTTTCCACTGAGTTATGGCCCTTTGTATTTTTAATGCATTTCATACTTGGTAGTCAAATAGAAAATTTTTGTTCGGGCTATTTCTATAAAAAAAACGTTATAATTTCGTGAAACTTTCTACGAAGCATCAATATCTAGTTAATTTGCGCATATTGTTGTGACTTTCAGGTTCGATAATTTTCCACTGAGTTATGGCCCTTTGTATTTTTAATGCATTTCATACTTGGTAACTAGTGAAATAGAAAATTCTTGTCCGCGCTATTTCTGTAAAACCCCATGTTATAATTTTGTGAAACTTACTACGAAGCATCAATATCAAGTATCTCTAATATATATATATATAATAAAAAATTCTTGTCCGGGCAATTTCTCTAAAAGTTAGTATTTATTGAAACTTGCTAGGAAGTATCAAATCAAGTGGAGATGTGCATACTGTCATAACCATGATGACGTTCCCATTCAATAATTTTCCACAGAGTTATGGCCCTTTGTATTTTTAATGCATTTCATACTTGGTAGTCAAATAGAAAATTCTTGTTCGGGCTCTTTCTCTAAAACCCCATGTTATAATTTCGTGAAACTTGCTACAAAGCATCAATATCAAGTGGAGATGCGCATATTGTCGTGATGTTCCGGTTGATGTAGCCTTGTCCACGCTACGGTTGACTTAATGACTTCACTTGACGTCAGACCCTAGGTATTCTGTTTATAATGTAAACCAAAACTGAAATTTTAAAGAACACAGTTGTGTTGAACTCCACAATTACTATAAGGCTGATGGCTTTGATAGTTTGTAGTCTATATATCTTATAGGAACAAAGTCTTGTATGTTTACCAACCCCCCAACTGGTTGCCAGCAAGGGGTATTATTTGTCCATAGTCTTCTTCCAAATAACATTTTTAAGTCCTGGTATTGTAATTTTGTTGTATTTTGGGATATATTGCAATACGGATATATACCGTATAGTGATACACCATACAGTGATAAGTATCACAATATGTTTTTTGTTCATGCTCATTAAAGGTCTTCATCATGATCCCTGCATTGTTTCATGTGCCATCTCGCTCAAATCACTAGAATAGTGGCAGAAAAACAATCAACGTGGCTCCAGCGTAAATGGAGTGTCTACAATAGAATTTGCAGCAACTCTGCAGTTCTGCAGGTGAGAAGGTTCTAGGCCCATTCTCCATATTTTATCTTGATGTAAATGGAGGATGAGCCTGGCATGTTCATTCCTGTTAGGCGCCATATAACCTTTCATGTGTTGGTGTGCCTTACCCAAACTCAATTCAGTTGTCATTTATATAGCGTCTGCATGGCTGAATGGTTAACGACGTTGCATTGTAAACCTTCGCCTCTCACTTGCGGGTTCGAATCCCACTTGGAGCTTGACTTGTAAGTGAGGTAGTGTCGATTCTTACGGATGGCAGGAGATGTACAGTACTGGTTCTACCCAGGGAAAGTGGGTGGTCTGCAGTAGCGTAGCTACCTATTAGGCCAAAAGGCCCAGGCCTGCACATAATTTTCACATGCATGGTTGAAATGAAATAATAGTGTATAAATTTGTTGAATTTTGAAGAGTTATTTTGCCTAAATTTATATCTAAATATACACCAAAATGCACCAGAGACATCCTACGTTTTCAAAAATGTTCGGGGAAGCATGCCCAGACTCCACTAGAAATAGTCGGACCTGCACATCAAAAAAGGTCTAGCTACACCCCTGGTCTGCCTCCACCACAAAAAAACAACAACCATTATATAACCTTACGTGTTGAAAATGTGGTGACTACTCCTCTGAATGGATGGGTTTTCATTAAACTTTACAGGAATGTTGTCCATAAGGTCTGTTGATCCTAGAAAAAAATCAGGTTGATGTGAAATTTAAAATGGCCACAAAAGCTAAAAATAGATTTTTAAAAAACGAATTTGCAGCGGCTACTGTTCCAAAACTAAGTGATACTGATATTGGACCTTTACTAAAATTATCAGCATGACATGATGTTGGTCCTCGACGAAACGCATTTTGATTCAACATCAAACATGGCCACCAGCTGTCTTGGTTTACATAGAATTAAAAAAATGTTGTGGCGGGCGACTGAAACTACTTGATGTTTTTTTATGAAACTTTACAGGAATGTTGCCTTTACGGTCTTGTTAATCGTAGCAAAAAATCAGATTGATGTGAAATCGAAGATGGCCACCAAAGGTACAAATATATTTTAAAAAAAAAGAGTTTGTAGCGACTATTCCTCCGAAACTATAAGTGATAATGATAAGGGACCTTGACTAAAATAATCAGCATGACATAATGTTAGTTCTTGAAGTATTATTATAGGGATTACAACAATGAAACTAAAAACATCTTCAGCTTGATCCATTGAATAAACCTGATCAGGCCCATAACTCTTTGGTTCATATTTTTTGGATTATTCCCCTTTGAAAAAAGTATTAACCTGAAACTTAACCTTGCCTTTTACAAGTGATTATGGATAATAATTTCGAAGTACTCTATGTATATGTTATCATTGCTTAAAACAATCCTGTTATACATTAAACAAAATAATAGTATACTACATGCTTTATATGTTAAGCCATCATGGAAGGACATAGTTAAACATTTAACAATACATCATGTACATAAACTTATATATATATATATATATATATATATATGTGAATAAGGAAAATAATTTCTAGTATCTGTCCTTGAATAAAAAAAATTGTGTCACTAGCCCGAATTTTTATATACTCAATGAAAACCCGTACATTTTCCTTCAGCCCGACTACATAAATCAAAAAAAATATCGCTAGCCCAAATGACATTTTACTAACCCGGGCTTTGGGCTAGTGGGTTAAGTTGAAGACTTATATGTAATATTTCCTGACATTTATCTCTGCATATATGAAATACTGTTGTACTTTCTCCTAAAGGTAGTTAGACTGGTGCAGTTTTTTTAAAAAGATGCTCAGAAAAGTGGAAAGACTTGTCAAGTGATGAAAAACAACAGTTTAAAGATGCTGCTGAGGCAAAACGGAGAAATCCATAGCAGTGCATGGACTGGGATGATGTGCAGAAGAGGCAGCTAGATTCAATTATAAACGCTGTAAGTATGTTTATACTAATAAGGCTGTCATTGATATGAGTCCATATTTAAATTTATATATCTACATGATACATAGTAGTAGCGCTGTTGTTGATATGACTTTTTGTATGAGTATATCGACTATAAAGTATCGTGTGGAGAAGAATTCTGTATAAATTATTTATATGATGGGTATTACACCTTTCACAGGTCAAGAGGCATGGTATACTGATTGGTTTGTTTTATGCAGATGTGCAGCAGTATTATGTCTGCAATCAGGATGAAGTAATTTTAATAAGTAGATATTATTACACAAGCATTTCCCTATCATAACTTTCTGATAATGTTAAAGGGACACACAGCAATGTTTATTTTTTAAAAACTCAAGGTGTCCCGCTAGTTTTTCTGCATAACTTGCATTTGTTCAATCATTAATATTAATTATAAGAATAGTAGTAAGCAATTTGTTTTTGCATATTACTATTTTTTGATATTATTGCACCAATAATATATTAAAACTTGTAGTATTTTAAGACGAAATAGTGAGTTTGTCAAGTTTTATTTATTTAAATGTAACCAGGGTAAAAGTAAAAATGATACTGGGTAAATAAATCGAGACACCCATATCAAACACTTCAAGATTGCTGTGTGTCCCTTTAACATTTTCGGGCATAATCAGAAAAACCAAAACAGGCACATCTTTAGTAAATATATAATAATACTCGATAACTTATACTAATACTAGTAAGCTTGCTAATATCCCATGCATTTGGCTTTGCTTCTGTAATTTGTCTACCTCCGATTTCCTCTCCATAATGGACAGCAGCAACATAATGAAAACTTGAAGCGCGTATTGAATTGAATGTTGTTTAACGGCTCATCAACACAGTATAGGTTATTTAGAGCCGCCCCAGAGAGAGGGGAAGGATACATAGAAATCCGGGAACCTGCCCTACTCTTATTATCGAATAGATTCCTATGGTTCTTTAACGTGCTCGGAGGATAGACCGATACACGGGACCGCCCGGTTTACGTCCCCATCCGACGGACGAGGCTAAGGAAAAGTGTCTTGCCCAAGAACACACCGACAGAACTCAGTGGCACCACGGAGGATTGAACCCGGGGCCTCCGGTTACAAATCCGCCGCGCTACCGACTGCGCCACGCCAGCCCCTGAAGCGCGTATTGATAATAAGTTGAAGCTACATGTACATGTATGTGTGTACATGTAGATTGTTTTGTCTTTTACTCAACTTATTTACATCAAAACTGGAAAGTTTTAATTGCAACATGTTTTTAATTTAGTGCAGAGTTGAAAATGTTTCAAATTTGTTTTTGCTTAGAACGTTATCATCAACTGAAACTGATAGTAGTCCGCCAGTCATCCAAGATGGCCACCATGGCTAAAATTAGGTAAAATTTAAGGAAATTTCAAACGACATCTCCTCCGAAACCACTTATTCCATTCTTGTGAAATATCATAAACATGTTCCTTGGGTTGGCCTCTATCAAGTTTGTGTTTTTTCGTTATCGTCGAATAATCAAAATGGCCGCCACAGCGACCCAAAGTTTACAGAGTTATTAAGTAAAACATTAAAAATGACATCTTCTCTGAAACCGCTTGAAGGATTTTGATGAAACTTAAATCACAATGATCCTTGTGTTTTTTGCGGCTGCCAGTCATCCAAGATGGCCACCATGGCTAAAACTAGGTCAAATTTAAGGAAATTTTAAACGACATCTTCAAAACCACTTATTCCATTCTTGTGAAATATCATATTCCTTGGGTTGGCCTCTATCAAGTTTGTGTTTTTCTTTATCGTTGAATAATCAAAATGGCCACCATGGCGACCCAAAGTTTACATAGGAAACTATATAGGAAAAGGGAAATTTCAAACGACATCTCCGAAACCACTTATTCCATTCTTGTGAAATATCATAAACATGTTCCTTTGGTTAGCCTCTATCAAGTTTGTGTTTTTCATTATCTTTGAATAATCAAAATGGCTGCCACGGCGATCCAAAGTTTACATAGAGTTATATAGGAAAAAGGCTAAAAATAACATCTTTTCTGAAACCGCTTGAAGGATTTTGATGAAACTTCATTAAATGAACTTTAGGATAGTACCACGGCCGCAAGTCATCCAAGATGGCTTCATGACACTCTCATATGCCAGTTGATGTAATAGTTAACAGAAACTAATTCTTTTTTCATAGGCCTACACTTGGTAAACTTAATGGAAGATGGATTTGTTTTCTCAATTGTTAGAATCAGGAGGGTTTCCTGAATAAACACTGTACTGTCATCATGTATAATTATAATGTTTTGTTATATAGCAAACCAAGCCATGGATAGCACACTGGAAACCAAGATAGAAAAGATTGGACACAAGGAAAAAAGTACGGTAAGTTCTGGATATTGCCTATAGCAAAATATATCTCAATATTCACATGTGAGACTTATATCAATACCTTATATATACATGTATTGTGGTCTGGATCAGACCTTAGATCAGAAAACTTAAAGCAACTTAACAGTCACAACAATTGAGGAGAGAAAATGGAATTCTAAACCATTCTCAGGATTAACAGTAACAAAAGTTGAAAAGTAGTTGCGGCTCTGTGATATCATCACAAATGCGGCTCTGTGATATCATCACAAATTATGATATAAAAAGTTTGTATGTTTTTTCAGATACTAAAATTATGCCATATTTTTATACCATAATCTGTATTGCATGTGCAGACTTTTGCAAGTGCCAATGTCAAGAGCACCCCCATTCTAATTTATTTCATTTATTTTGATTTTCTTTTTCACAGAATCCAAACCAAAAAAGCGCAAGATAGAAAAAACGACCCAAGTCTCAGAAAAGGGTAAACCTTTTATCTAATTTTAGTCGAAGAGTGAAGGAGTGATTACTGGTGACCTTTAATATTGATCCCAATCACTGCACAGTAATAAATGAAAAGACAACAGAATTGTACAATACGTGGTGGTGTATTTGTCCGTTAAAGTAGACTAGGCCTGCCTCCCTTTTATCTAATTTTATGCGATTGTGAAATGAGTACAGATTTCCAGCAGTATTTATAGCCTATAATGCATATGTATTCCTTTTTCCTGTTTCAGGCAGCATATATGTAAATATCTGATTGAAAATGACGACATTAACACTGGTATTAGTCCATAAGAAGAAGTGAGACGAGATCGACGATTGGCAAGAAAACTATAACAACTTTACTTAGTTTGAATGATATTGTTATAATAATTATTCAACACTCATTCTGATATGATCTATGATCTATGGCTTCTGGCAATTTACTATTTATACTTAAAAAAAAAAAATACTACTAAGTTATCAAACAAAAACTCTACTTCCAAGTTATATGTTATACTATATTTATCTCAAATTCCCAACTATATTTATCACAAATTCCCAGACTTTAGATGGACAATAAGCAATCAGAAGTTTGTATCAAGCATTATAATGTGCAGCGCAATTTATTAATCCAGTATAATTTTGACTTGAAACCTGATAGCATATAATTAAAAAAGGGGGTTTTCAGGGGTTACTCTATCATAATTAGTATATTATTGGTAATAATATTCAAAAACATTCGGCTTTTGACTAATATAATTAACATTAATGATTCTAAATGCATCTTATATAGCAACAGTTGTTTTTTTAAATCAAGATTGCTGTCTGTCCCTTTTAACATTTTGAATATTTGTATTTGTTATTGGTAGAGGTCAGAACAATCTCATTAAAATCAGACCCTTTGACACACTATGATACTCTTCGCTATGATACTCTTCGCTACTAGGATCTGACGACTTCCCATTACAGGTCACGTCAGATTGATCTTACGATTAGCCAATCAGATTTGAGCCTACAAAATTGTTCGGTATTGACAGATTCACTGCGCATGTCACATACTATTTAGGCTATCTAATGTCATTTTTGTTTATTAAGTTCACTCGAATGTCATCTTAAGTGCATATGAAACGCGCGATTTCATTGGTTGAACTTAGTTGATCTTCTCATGAATATTGATTAGATGAAAGGTCGATCTGACGTGACCTCAAAGGTAATGTGGTCAGATCCAATAGCGGAGAATATCAAGGCGTAATTAGGATATGATTTTAATGAGATTGAGGTCAGAATAAATCAATGTTTGTGTACTCTCTGATTCCACAGTGAAGATCTTGAGCTACCAAAGAGACAACAGTTATATGTCGGTTGTAATAGTGGGACTTATTTATAGGATAAGTGTTTACGGGGTTATTAGGTTTGTTCATATTCATTTTGTAATTTTTTTGTCATGCTCATCTTTATCATGATGCCGCGTATGCAAACTTGGAAATATGGTAAATGGAGTGTCTACTATAGATTTTGCAGCAACTCTGCAGTTACGCAGGTAAGAAGGTTCCAGACCCATTCTCCATACTTTATCTTGATGTAAATGGAGGATGAGCCTGGCACATTCATGTTGCCATATAACCCAGTTCAATTCAGGAGTGCAATATTTATACGAAGAAGAAAGAGAAATGGCAGATTTTGGTGGAGAAAAAGAAACATTTCGAGAGGAAAAAAAGAATTTACTATGAACAACATTTTTTTTCAAAACGTATGTATTGTTAGCAAATAATGATTGCGTACTTAAAGATAGTGAAATAAAAAGCATGTATCACCGGACTTGTTTTTGAGAAAAAGGCAGTTATAACCATAGCATTTCCTAAACTGTATAGGTTTTCTTTAACTTTCATACCCCCGATGTACCGTATTTAAAACAGTCTATTAACTCATTTTAGAATTATTTTATCATTAGAATTTTGTGTTTTAGGGTTTCAAGAACCTCTCTACTCAATGTCCAGTAAAACCTCAGTGTGTTCTGAGAATACAATGAGCTTTCAATTAACTGGTTTCATTGGTTCAATTTTTATCAGTGAACCAATCAGAATGCTTCATTCATAATTTCCTTTGGTTGCTTCTATCATGACATCACTTTCTGATATTATGACATCACACCCTAGATAATTATGACATCATGTCATGCTATTATGACATCACATCATGCTATTATAATGCAGCTCAATGTGTTCTCAGAACATAATGAGCATTTTAATTGCTGTGAGCAACATATTAAGAATATTTGTATCACTCATTGAGTAATGAGTTTCTTGAAATCAAGAATCACAGAATTCTAAAGATAAAATAATTCTAAAATGATTTAATAGACTGTTTTAAGTGGATTTGACATGTGTAAAAATAGTACAGTCATCAAGTCAGTAATATATTTAAAGTTAATTACTGTCTGTCAGGCAGACATTTATGCGCTAAAGCTACAATGGCTAAACCAATGCTAAACCAAGAAATAATGAAATCTAGTTTCTGTATTGTTGACGTGATGTTTCTGTATAGTTGACATGATGTTTCTGTATTGTTGACATGATGTTTCTGTGTAGTTGACCTGATGTTTCTGTATAGTTGACATTATGTTTCTGTATTGTTGACATGATGTTTCTGTATTGCTGACATGATGTTTCTGTATAGTCGACATGATGTTTCTGTATAGTTGACATGTTTCTGTATTGTTGACATGATGATGTTTGATGTTTTTGTATTGTTGACATGATGTTTCTGTATTGTTGACATGATGTTTCTGTATATTTGACATGATATTCTGTATTGTTGACATGATGTTTCTGTATTGTTGACAAAGAGAATGAAATAAATTTTCAATTTTGCAACAAGTAATCGTATATTTCACAATTTATAGTTGAATGACCAGAACATAGTGAAATGCGTTTCTTTTCTTACACTGCTGTCTTATATGGAAGCCATATTTAATCAATTAATAATCATAACATTGATGTTTCTGTATTGTTAAAATGTAACATTGATGTCTCTGTATACATTGATGTTTCTGTATTGTTAACATGTAACATTGGTGTTTCTGTATTGTTAACATGTAGCATGGATGTTTCTGTATACATTGATATGTCTGTATTGTTGATGATATGTATGTATTGTTGACATGTAACATTGATGTTTCTGTATTGTTAACATGTAACATTGATGTTTCTGTATACATTGATATGCCTGTATTGTTGATGATATGTCTGTATTGCTGACATGTAACATTGATGTTTCTGTATACATTGATATATCTGTAGTGTTGATGATATGTCTGTATTGTTGACATGTTACATTGATGTTTCTGTATACATTGATATGTCTGTATTGTTGATGATATGTCTGTATTGTTGACATGTAACATTTATGTTTCTGTTTACATTGATATGCCTGTATTGTTGATGATATGTCTGTATCTGTATCGTCATATGCAGAGGGGTAGGACCCCCCCATTCATATTCATTTTGTCATTTTTTGTTCATGTTCATTAAAGGTCTTCATCATGACCCCTGCATTGTTTCAGGTGCCATCTCGCTTACATCACTAAGAGCAGTGGCAGAAAAACAATAAACGTGGCTCCAGCGTAAATGGGAGTTTTTACAATAGAATTTGCAGCAACTCTGCAGTTCAGGGTGAGAAGGTTCTAGGCCCATTTTCCATATTTTATCTCGATGTACATGGAAGATGAGCCTGGCATGTTCATGCCTGTTAGGCGCCATATAACCTGTAATGTGTTGGTGCGCCTTAAAACCCCAATTCAATTCATGTCTGTATTGTTGACGTGTAACATTGATGTTTCTGTATACATTGATGTTTCTGTATTGTTAACATGTTACATTGGTGTTTCTGTATACATTGATATGCCTGTATTGTTGATGATATGTCTGTATTGTTGACATGTAACATTGATGTTTCTGTATACATTGATATTTCTGTATTGTTAACATGTTACATTGGTGTTTCTGTATACATTGATATGTCTGTATTGTTGATGATATGTCTGTATTGTTGACATGTAACATTGATGTTTCAGTATACATTGATATGTCTGTATTGTTGACATGTAACATTGATGTTTCTGTATACATTGATATGACTGTAGTGTTGATGATATGTCTGTATTGTTAACAGGTCACATTGATGTTTCTGTATACATTGAAGTTTCTGTATTGTTAACATGTAACATTGATGTTTCTGTATATATTAATGTTTCTGTATTGTTAACATTTCTATATTGTTGAAATGAGATAAAATTGATGTTTATTGACATTATTTTTTTGTTGATATAATGTACAATAAAGTTGTAATATGCTAACTAATTTGTTTTTCATTTTTTCAAAAGCCAGAATTTCGTTACTATATTATAATGAAGAATAAGAAGCTAGAGAAATCATGTTGTCCTACTAGATCTTTCCATATAAGCTGTTCATATAGCTCTTACATTTTCTTTTCTAAACACCACCACATGTGAGCATGAGTTTAACAAGATTATTATATATCAATGCATTAGTGGTATTGTATCCAATAATATCTGGTCTCAAATATGCCATGCCACCTAAAAGAAAACGTTGGCACTGAAAGTCAGGTCGGGTTCTACAACAGGCGCCAAATTGTATGCTGTATACTATACTGGGAACAATATTTAAGGGAACTCCACATTTACTCATATCGCATATAGATACAAATGGAGTTGCGGGAGGACAAGTCCGATGGAATGTCAATATCTGGTCCATGCACCATGTGCATCCATGCATGCACGACATCTCCGTGGCATACTTGATATCAAACGGCGGATTGTCTCCCTTGGAATTCGCCGCCATTCGTCCTACAAGGCTTGCATCAGCTGTTGCAAATTGTCCACCCTGGGCCGTCTTGCGAACCATGCGCCCCAAAACAGCCCAAAGATGTTGATGGGGGACATGTCTGGCTACGGGCCAGGGCAACGTTGCCACACCTTGCTGCCCACTGGTTCCTGAGACGATTGTGTGCTCTACTGAGACATACTCCTTTGAAAGGAAGCCGCACTTTTCAGTCTGTTTCGCATGGTTGACTTTGACAATTGGATACCCATGGCAGCTCTGAAGTTATCCCTTAATTCTGGTGCAGAAATGAACCTATTGCGCAAAGCGGTGATTCGGATGTAACGGTCCTGCAGGGGGGTTGTCTTTCGTGGCCTTCTCCTACCACCTCTAATCTTGACCCCGTTTGTTGATTTCGGGTACTAGTAACCAGTCTAGAAATGACACTTTTTGATTTTCCAAAGTGTCTAGCAATGACATTTTGAGATTGGCCAGCGTCAAACATGCCTAGAGCACGCAATTTTTCATTTTCGCTCATGTACACCCTTGCGACCATTTTCGAACGTTTCACACCATCAGTGTGACATGTGGTTGTACCATTGAGAGGCACATGCAAGTAACCAGGATGTGCCAGCCTGAACAGCATGATCTGCACGTGCATTAGGCAAAATGTTATTAGGTTTGCTGTCCTCGTTCGTTAGATATCCGAATAATAACAGAGCCGCCCATGACCATATCAATCCGAATGTGCAGGGGGCTGCCTTAACTATTTTCCCAGTATAGTATGAGCAGGTCACGTTCTGCGACAGGCGCTAAATTGGACACTATATGAAAAGTACTTTAGGCAATCTGGTAGACCCAAAGTTTTATCATTTGTTGATTTAAAACTGATTATTTTTCCTGTCACGTACGAAGGAGTGCAAGTCGGAAATTTACGGAGTTTTCGTGAGATACTCTTACTAATAACATGTTTATTACATTTCTATGAGTGAAAGATAAGAAAGTACCACAAGTCCGCCATCTCATGAAGTATTTCCCTATAAACCATCCGAGCAGTTAAATAATATAATAAATTCAGAGAAACAATAACTGCTTGAAATCTCTGTGGAATAAACTTAACTTTTATAATACAAAATCATGCATACAACAAGTATACCAGTAGAAAACGCAACCGATTACATGCAGAATCTTGAGAACAAGCAGTTCCTTCAGGATTGGTATAAATTAGCACAAATATAACTTGAAATATGGAAAAGCTATGATGAGATTGATTTTGGTAGTGATGCAGTTCGTAACAGACGTGAGGATGAAGTTGCTGATAATTGTATTACAGAACATGCTCTTCCATTGTTTTTAGTAGAAAGGACACCTTTATTTTGCATAGATCTACAATCTTTACGAAACGTATGCAGACTATAAGATCTCAGACGAGTTCTTCAACCAGATTCGGTTGTCGTCCTTACAACAACTTACAACAATGCCTACTGTTTGCCCTGTTAACACACTATCACCTTTTGCATCCGATCTTTACCAAACTCATACAGTAGTTATATATCCAGAACACGTTAACCCTGTCACTTAACAAAGCAGTGAGGGTGGATGTCAGTTAAGTTTAAACTGCCATTTATACATTCCACGGGCATTGATGTTAGCTTTTTGATTCTACTATAGGAGAGAGGCATTCCTCTTCTATTTTTCAAAAACAGCTTTGACATAGATCATTAGCAAACTGCATCGACACATACAGTACAATTATATATATCTTAAATCGGTATTGTATATATGTATTGCATTGATTTAGCTATGATATATAACTGAAAATAAACAGATATACTATGTGCAAACGTTTTTTCCTGTTTTCAAGAATGTCGAATTTCATTGACCAGATTTTCAAATGGTATTATATTTTCCTATTCTATTAAACTGCAAAACACTAGAGATAGACAAATGACGATAGAATAGACTGAGAAGACAGAGTTTATTTCCATTTTGAAGTATTGGACTTTCAGATGGAGGTAGAATGTACTTTCAGAGGCTGGTATTATAAATACAATTTAGCATTGTTACGTCTTGGTACTTAATGGAGGCGATCTGGAAGAATAATGGGTGTCAATCAAATACGAGTAAAACCATCATAATGTGTTTCAGTTGCATATTCAGTGTACATATAGACAAAACTATATATTGAAATAATGCAATAGTTTGGTAAGAGGCAATCAATGACTCAGCTAGTTCTTGGTGCAAAACCATGCATATAAATTTTAATCTTGCCTTAAAGCTATATTCATTAAATCGTGTTTTTAGAACTACACTTCTATTGAATACTATGTACGGTTTCAAGCAATATGAAGTTCAGAACCCTTTACGGATTTAATAACACACCGAGTCGTCGTGTTTTCCACCCAAACAGGTTAATAAATAATATAAATTCAACCGAACGCGCGGATTATATAATGCATGCGTACATTTTATATTTTAGTCATATTTTCTTGTATTTGCACCAGTTACACTTCAAAAATAAATGCCAGTGCCATTTGTACACATGAAAGCAATTAAGAATGAAATGTGTATAGCGTTGGATCATATTGAGGTAATGAGGTAGTGGTTTATACACACACATGCACGTGCGCGCGCGCCCACCCCTACTTTTGCTATCAAATAGTTTTACATGGTTCGTGTTTGTTCGGAGCTTAACGTCATTTTTTCAGCACATTGCAGGCTGTATGACGGTCGACATTTAGTGGTGGAGGCAGAACATCAAGTGAGGATCGAGTCGTGCCGCATACATGCCTTTATTTTCTATATAGGGCGCGTCATAGCTCTATGGTAAGTGTAATGCTGTTGATTAATGACAACTAATGACAACTAATTCTTATCATTCTTAAACCAATACGATAAAAAGCCCGCACCTCCACTCGGCTACGTCCCTGAATACTTAACATATTCTACTTAGTACATAATAGCAAACATTATGTTAATGAGGACCAAATCATTGTATTGGTGCACATATTTGGAGATAAATGGATAAGAAATATTCAACATTAGCTTTTGTATGAAGACTTAGGGAGAGAATCATTGCAGTGATACATCTATCTATCTATCTATCTATCTATCTATCTATCTATCTATCTATCTATCTATCTATCTGTCTGTCTGTCTGTCTGTCTGTCTGTCTGTCTGTCTGTCTGTCTGTCTGTCTGTGTCTGTCTGTCTGTCTGTCTGTCTGTCTGTCTGTCTATCTATGGATACTGCATCACCCTCTTTCGATTATGTGCAGATGTGCGTCTGTGAGGTTGTGAGTAATTTAAAAGATGATAAAAGAAAGAGTAAAATAAGGTGAAGGTGAAATAAAGATGAAAGTGTTATGTATGTTAAAAGTTCGATGAAGAACAAAGTGATATTTAAAAGATAAAATACAGCGTTCCATTGTACCACAGCAAGCGGAAAGAATGAATAAACGCGTGTGTTTTTGACGAAAGCTAATGGATGTGACAGTCTAGATAGTCTAATGGGATGCTGGACATATGTCGGCATTTGGATGGCAACTAGCCCATGGACGACTTTGAAAAATAGGCAGAGTCGGGCATCGGAACGTCTGTCCTCGAGAGAGTGCCATTTCAGGTTGTTAAGCATAGTTGTGAAACTGGATTGATAGGAGTAATCATTGTGTACCCACCTCGCGGCTCTTCTTTGTACCATCTCCAACGTGTCTGTATTGTGTATAGTATACGGGCTGCACACTGGGGAGGAGTACTCTATCACTGGGCGGACTAGTGCTTTGTATGCGGTTGCTCTTACACATGGGTTTTTGCTTCTGATGTTTCGCTTTATGAATCCCAGAGTTTTGTTACCAGATGTACTTGCCTTCTGAATATGGTTGTTCCAGGTAAGATCGCTGCTGATGTTGACACCAAGGTATTTGGCACTGCTGACTGTTTCCAGTAATTGACCATGTAGTACGTATATTGATGGGATAGGAGTTTTTCACCTTGTAATTTGAATAAGAGTACACTTACCTGTATTAAACTCCATATCCCATTCATCTTCCCAAAGATAGAGTTTGTTGAGGTCTTGCTGCAAAAGTTGAGCATCTTGTAAACTGGGAACAGCCAGATACACTGCAGTGTCATCTGCGAATAGTCTTACTTTGGACTTTATGTTGTCAGGTAGATCAAGAATAGGATCGGACCTAGTACTGAGCCTTGGGGTACACCCGAAGTAACTGGTACTGGGTCTGATTCTTCATTTTCAATTATTAACTGCTGCAATCTGTTTGATAAAAAAGCTTTGATCCATTGCAAGGTATCGCTTCTGATTCCATATTGGTAGAGTTTGAGCATTGGTGGAGTTTGAGCAAAAGTTTTTCGCGATTTACCTTATCAAATATCTTGCTAAAGTCAAGCAAAATATATGAGGTCTGTTTGGTGCCCATCTACTGCGTTTCGTAGCAGATCCTCAACCAGCATAATCAGCTGTGTCTCGCATGACCGTTTAGAGCGGAACCCATGATGCAAGTCATACAGTATCTTGTGTTAGTCCAGGTGTGTCACAACGTTCGAGGCAATGATATGCTCTAGAACTTTGCATAAAATGCAGGTTAAAGAAATAGGCCGATAGTTAGCAGCATCGCATTTCAATATACATGTATATATAGTTTAACTAGAATGGTATTCCACGAAACACTTGTGTCGTCAACAGTGTGCAAGAAGCAATTTAACTATAAAAATTGCATTAAAGCTACATAGTCCCTATATCAATCGATTTCTTCTTTGTAGGCGTGTCGTTATTTGTAACTTCATGTTCACCAGCTCATGTCGAAATCGGGTATTTAAGCGAGCAAATATAGCGCAGGAAATCACCAGTCCACACATTATGCCTGGGCGTACCGGGATTCTCTGGTGTCCATATAGGCGGAGGGACTATAATCCTTAGAATTACACACACACACACACGCAGGAAATCATTTACTGTATATACATCGACCAGTGCACATCGTACACAGGTAACAGAACATTTTACAGAAAAAAAAGTTAGCTTCTTTCGGAGCTCCAACACACGACCTTCTGATTTCAAGTCCGGTGCTATATCCACTGAACTACAACGCTACTTGAGAAAATAGTATACTAACTACCATATATTATGAGGCAAAATATCAACATATTTGAACGCAACTAAATATGGATCAATAAATATGCAGTCCATATAGTCGCACGTGTAAATTAACATTGCCTGGTGTAATACTGTATCGTATCAATATGAAACTAATACTTCGCCTCAAATCAACCATATCTCGACTTGTTATTTAGCGCTTGATGAGTTTGTGTGCGCGCTCTTGTTATTACGTAATGCTTATTTAGTGTTAAAAATGCTACAAAATACCAATAAATAGCAGTGGTCTAGAGGTTCAGCGTACATCTTTCAAATCTTACAAGTGCAAGGCTGTGGTTCAAATCCCGTTCCGGGCAACTATTTTTTTTATCACATATATTCTGAAGCCGTATATTTATCGATGTTACCTGTACGGAGGCTGAATAAAAAAATGTTCCTCGATTTGAAACTACTTCACACGTGACTCGTTCATATTCATGAATTATTACCAGTTAAATAGGGACTGTACAGCTTTAAGGAGAAATATTTTTGAAATTGTTACTTCTATGAAAACAGCATTGAATTATTGACGACGAATAATTGTATTAAGTTTCGTGACCACAAGTCAGTATACTGCCATTCAGTTCGCACTATTATTATAAAGGAACGTTCTTTGGCATATTAAGGGCAAGAACTCCTGTAATTATTAGCATAGTCAGGTTAGTTCCAAGCATTAGACCACACACACACACACGCACACACTGACGCTCAAACCCTAACATATATACCTGACTAGACACAATAAAGTCCACATCATTACTTGCTAGTGACCTTGCACACCAAGTTGTATTACGATGGGAACGACTCATTGGAATAGAATAGTATTTTACGTAGCGGGTGTAGACGTTATAACCGCTTACCTGTACCGAAACATGTAACCCAAAGTCCAAGTGAGACATGGTGACCATTTTTGGTATTGATGTTTAGTTTCCATCGATATCTTTGGATGCACAAAGTTTGGTCAGTGTCTTAGAAAAAAAAAGAAAGAAGAATGTCCATTAATTAGGTCAAGGTCGGTCATATTTTTTTGTATTCATCAATGTTTCTGTGTAAAGTTTGGATACCTTATGTGTAATTATAAATAGTGCCGAGATATTGTTCACTTAAATGTCAGTCATACGACTGAGATTCTCGTCAATGAAATGCAAACGTGGTCCTAGTTTGGTTGCTGAAGTACTCACACGGTGTCGTTGATTTATGTCGTCCGTTCTACAAACACAGATAAGCTCACAAGAGGAAAAAGGGCCTCAAAACGCTCACCTGACGAGGTCATTGAAAGAATGATACAAGTGAATTTTCTCAAAAATCTTTTAAAACAAAATGTGACAACTGACAATGAGTGATCCCAATAGCTCACTTTATGCCTTTGACTGCGGCTAATGATAGGACGCTAGCATCTAGGTTTCATCAAGCTATATGGATCTTCTGCCGATTAAAAGCAGTACACAATGAACAACAACTTTCAGTCTTCCAATATAAATTTATTGAGTTTGAAATTCTTAAATATTACTATATATATATATATATATATATATATATATATTCATTCATAAAAATATTCATACATAATCAACACAATATACACTTTGCAATTAACACTGATGTTTAAAATTAACATTTGTGCAATGCCATAGGATACATTTCTTGATTTATTTGTTTAAATGGAGTTTTACACCATTTTAAGCACATTTTAGGCCATATATCATATGACTGTTGATTTTTTGTGGTAGATGCAGACCACCCCATTTTTCCTGTCAAAGTAGAACCACTACTGTATACATCCCGTCATCTGTAAGAATGACAAATTGCTTGAATGCATGACATATTGCATTGCACATTGAACTTACACTCAAAGATGCAACTTTTAATACATTTCTAATGATGAATTTCAATACCCGAGTGAAAAAGAAAATTGAAAACATGGGTCAAGTTGGCCACGATCCACCACCAAAAGAAGTAAAACCGAAATGATTTGTAAAGACAGGCAGTGAGATCACTATGTGCCTCCGTTTGGGGGCATAAAATGTGAAGACTTTGTTTGGAAACACCATACATTGTCATACGGAAATGTGTGTGGGGGCCATAAGGCAGATTCCATATAAGAATGCACCATTAGCTCCCATCAATGGAATTGATTAAAAAAGCTGAAAAATGATGTATAAACAAAAAAATATCAAGGAAAATGCAATAAAACAAATATTTTGAAGTTTTTAAAATTGCTGTTGCTAATGTCATATTTTGACAGAACGTTTGACGGAATTTGATGACATTAGCAACAACAAAAGTTGTTTAGATAACTGATATAATGGTAATTTTTGCAATAAAATCTCATATTTTGGTTTACAGTAACCCAGACTACAGGTTTTGGATAGAACAGCTTTTCAAAGTTCTTTAGAGTGTTTACAAAGCAATATTAATGTTGCGAATGTCATATAAGTTTGACGGAATGTAGCTAATGTCATCTTTTAAGAAAAGTTTGACGGAATTTGATGACATTAGCAACAAAAGTTCTGTAAATAACCGACATCATTGTAATATGTGCAATAAAATCTACCCACTTTCATTTACAGTTACCAAGACTGTATAGATTTTGGATAGAAAAGCTTTTCAAAGTTTGTCTTTAGAGTGTTTACAAAGAAATATTAATGTTGCTAATGTCACATAAGTTTGACGGAATGTAGCTAATGTCATCTTTGACAGAAAGTTGACGGAATCTGGTGACATTAGCAACACAAGTTCTGTAAATAACTGATACCATTGTTATACTTGTAATGAACTGTTCCTATTTTCATTTACAGAAACATAGACTGAATAAGTTTTGGATGGAAAGGATTTTCAAGTCCATTTTAAGAGTGTTTACAAAGAAATATTAATGTTGCGAATGTCACATAAGTTTGACAGAATGTAGCTAATGTCACATATGTTGCTAATGTCATCTTATTTGACAGAACATGTTCAATGTTTATTTTGGTGAAAGATTGTTGAATATTCACTCACACTGTATAACTAAAACAGTGAATCAGGTTCAAACAAAATCCCTGTAAATTGGAAATGCATGTTTTTATCAAGGAAGGTTATTTGTTTAGTAGCAGGTTGTTGCTAATGTCATCTTGTGAATTTGACAGACATGACCTTAGCAACATTGTTTTTTGTAAAATAATATGTGTTGGACTATATAATATAAAATTATCTGTCTATAGTTCCCATTATTGATAAATTAGATGATTTGCTGTCATTTTTAGGTCATAAGGGCCAATCAGAAATTATTTACATAAATGTTTGCCAATGTCAGTAAGTTTGACAGAAAACTTTCAAAATAAAAATAAAAAAACATTTCTTATGCAGAAGAATCCACAGAATCTGCTTAACTGTTGTAAAATAATTTAGTATTATTTATGTTCTAATCAGATCTAATGACATTTGCAATAAAAACATCTCGGACTTCAATTTATCTGCCTTATAAGAGTCATGTCACTTTATCGGGAGTTCATTCCGTCAAATTTCTAAAAATTAGCTAACTTTTTTCCCTTTTATTCTTTAAACTTTTGTAGATTTCTCTTTTTCACCGATTTTGCTGATACTTGATAGAGTAAACAATAAAAGGGGAACATACATGATAGACAAATATATACATTCAATGAGAAATACTGATAAAAGAAAAATTGACAGAATGGTGCACTCTTATATGGAATATGTCATATACCTTTAACACACCTGTTAAATAGCCGTTTAATAGCCAAAAATTCTTTTTAAAGGAACTGGAGGCAATCGGGAGGTTTTATGGGAGTCAGTCCAAATCTGAATAAAAACAACATATTGAGTTTCAGTATGTATTTAACATACAGATGCAATAACGCAGGTCCAT